>QEPC01007587.1:1834145-1865921 GCA_003113815.1 Sphenodon punctatus
ACCACCATCGGGAAAAATTCTAGAAAGGTGAGGTCTCTAGTAACACCTGTCTCTTGCCATTCCTTCGGCCATGGGGAAGCACACCATTGGCCCCGAAGATACACCCCAAAGCCAGCCCCTCCTGCTGAATCTGCAGGTCAGCCTGCAGCCGTAGCTCCTCTTTCTAAAATCTAACTCCGTTATATTCCTGGAGAAAGTTCAGCCAGGTGTCCAAATCTTCCTTCATGTCTTGTGTTACCCGAACTCTGTAGTGGGGGTGGGGGTAATTCACCTCCTAGCTTTCCATATAGTCTGGAAAGAAATGCTCTTCCTGGAGCGATCACCCGGCATGCAAAATTAAGACTCCCGACCAAGGATTGCAAGGCCTTGGTCGGGAGTTATTTTTTTTAATACCATGCATTCCTGGATTTTGTTTCGAATGCCCTCCAATTTATCTGCCGGGAATCTGGATAATTTCGAGTCAGTGTTCAATTCAATCCCTAAATACGTGATGATTGTACTTGGTCCCTCAGTTTTCTCTGGTGCCAACGGTATCCCTAATTCCTCTGCCATCCTCTGGAATGCGTTTAATGCATCTGCACACTGATGTCCTTTTGGCGGGCCAATTAACAAAAAATCATCTAAGTATTTAGTTATCTCTACCATTTGTGAACGCTTCCTAAATATCCACTCAACCAGTGAACTAAAACTTTCAAATGCAGAGCAGGATATGGAACACCCCATAGGCATAGCCATATCGTAATAATACTTTCCTTCAAAATAGAAACCCAAGAGGTGAAAACTATTGGGGTGAACTGGCAGCAGGCGAAAAGCGGACTTAATGTCGCACTTCACCATTATTGTGCCCTCTCCCATGGCCCTTGCCTTCTTTACCGTGCCATCAAATGACGCATATTTAATGGTAGTTAATTCCCTTGGTATGGCATCATTTACTGATCCTCCCCTCGGGTGGGACAAATGGTGGATCATCCGGAATTTCCCCGGTGTCTTCTTTGGCACTATACCAAGGGGGGAAACCACAAGATTGGCCATGGGAGGGGCTGCAAACGGGCCTGCCACCCTCCCTTCTTCGACTTCCTTCCTGATCTTTTTGCGGACTTCTTCTTGACCTTCAATAGATTTTAAATTACGGGCCACCCTAATCTGGTATACTGTGCCTGAGGTGATGGTGAAACCATTCTTAAAGCCTTGCACTACGTAATTAACCTCGGATCTTACCGGGTGCCCTTCTAAAGCCTCTTCTAGTTTCTTAGTTCTAATTGGAGTCAGTCCCCTTCTGAGGACGGGATGCTGTCGGGCTACTCTGCCCCATTCTCTGATTTCCTCCCCCTTGTCCAAAACGTCCCCCTCTCTGTCTAGGGCGCGGGCACATGGTTGCTGGGTGACTCCCCCAGCAATTAGTGCAGGAGTGATGAAATTTGCAGACCAGCCGTGTACAGCGCCTGCCCTTGTTGTAATCCCAGCATGGCCCTGTGGAATTCTGCCCCGATCTTTGGGTGTCCCCCCGAAATGGCTCATTCGCGGGTGCAACCCCACCCCGTACTAGCGGATGCCCACTGTCTGCCCATGGGGCATTTGTGGCATCTATCATACTCTCTAACCACAAATCGGCGGCGTACTTATCCCATTGCAACCCAGGGGTATTTACTGCTCTATGACGAAACGCTTTGTCATAGCGTAGCCATGCTCCTAAGGGGCCTGTGCCATGTGCTTGCCGGACTATATCTGCATATTTATGCAGCTCCAAACCCCATCCTGGTTCTTTCTGCATAATCACCCCCATGTAAATGGCGTATGCTGACGTCCAATTGTCCCAATATCTATCTGCCTTGGGCCGCCTAAATTTTTCCTTATCCTTTCCTTCTAGCTGCTCAGCGTGGTCCAATATTGGATCGCTGAACAGTAGTGCGAAAAGATCCACATATTCACCCCGTCAGATTTTTTTCTTTCGTTGCTTGGGTTAGATGTGACCCGAATGGGGCAGAAACCTCTGTTATTGGACCACCCGGTGGGTGGGCTGTGACTTCAGGGGCTGGCTGGTTCACTGGATGGGACACTGATGTGGCCTCTTTTCCTGCTAGTGAAGTGTAGTGGGAAACAGCCCCAGAGGCTCCTGCCTCTGCCACTTCCTTTTGGCTGGGCCGTGCTGCTCTCGCAGTCCCCGGGGGTGCCGCCGGCACCACCCACATCCATTCCCCGTCTAACATCCGCAAATGTGGGCTGGGCTTGTTTGGCGAGGGTCCTCCCCCCGTTCCCTGAACTCCTTCTCTGTCCCCCCCGGACTCCGGTATTAAAGATCCCCCTATTGCCCTATTGGTCCCTTGCTCTGAGATAACCTTAACTGGGGCCGCAGTTGCACTCTGGCCTTGTTCAACTCCCCCCACTGACCCACCTGAATTCAGCAC
The DNA here is from genome assembly GCA_003113815.1 of Sphenodon punctatus. Classification (NCBI taxonomy): domain Eukaryota; kingdom Metazoa; phylum Chordata; class Lepidosauria; order Sphenodontia; family Sphenodontidae; genus Sphenodon; species Sphenodon punctatus. The sequence continues at coordinate 1,836,551 of QEPC01007587.1, forward strand.
TCCTCGGCCCTGGTCAGCTGATCCTGTTCCTAGGTTAAGTTGAGTGCGCTGTCGTTGCCACTCCTGTTCTAATATCGCGATTCGTCTTCTCAAATCACCATCTCCTGGGCACTCAGTATCGGACGGTTCATCACATCTCCGCCGTGTCACTGGTGGCTCTCCCTCTCTCTCTGTAACACATACTCCAAAAGGGCTTTCTTGCCCTTGAGGTGGGGCAGTCCTCGCATAGGGGAGGAGACCCCTGTTCCACTCTTCCTCCCGCTCCAACTGCCAATGGTAACCACCCCAACCAGGTATCCCAACTGGGTCCTGTGCCAGTGATCTTGGAGGAAACCTTCCTCCTCCCCTGGGTGGGAGGTTAACCCATCCCCCACCCCCCCTGCACTTGGCGGCCCGTTAGACCGCTCGTGCCCCCTTGATTGTCCAGGGGTTGAGGGCAGGACATGTCCTGTCCTGGGCCATTGTCTCATGCAGGAGGCAGGAACTCTACTGGGCCCTCCCCATGACCTTCACAGGTCATAGAGGCCCTATCTTCCTCCCACTGCCTGGAGGTTCCTTCATCTGCTTTCCAGTTTCCTGTGAGTCTGAGCCCCCTATCATCCCCCTCTCTATAGTGGGCTGGGAGATTGATCACTCTATTCCCTCTTTGAGTGGGCTTCTGCCCACTTGCCTCCCTTCTGTGGAGGCTGGGCGCCTTCTTTTGGCGCCTTCTTTTTGTTGTGGCCCATCTCGCCGCTCAGCATGTGGCAATCTGGCCTAGTTCAGCAGCAAGCCAATCTTGCTGCTGACTCGCTGAGATTCTGGGGCGAATGCAGGCTCTCCAACGTCGTGGTCCCTCCCCGCCTGAAAGGGGTGGGGCCACGTTCAAAGCGCAGGTTCCACTGCGCTCAATCTGCCCAGCAACAGGGCATACCACTGATGAACATGATAGCATGCTCAACAGCGCGGCTCAGATCCTTCTTCTCCGCCCATCCCGTGCTCATTCCCTGAAAGGGGGGGGGGCTTGACAAATACCTCGTCACCGCCATTTCAGCAGCGAAGGGGACTTTTGTAGGGCAAGGAGATGGTGAGCTGTCCTGAGTCCTCCACTCCTTCACTGGCCCCTGTGGGAAGGGGTAACGGTGGGAGAGGATTGGGACTAGGTGATATGACAGGAGTGGGAGCGCTTCAAGATGGGATCCCCCTCCCCCCTCCACAGGGATCTGATTTGGTAGGGCTGGCTGGTCAATCTGCTCCAGGCATAGTGGATATTAATTAGTTGGTTAGGATAGTAGGTGAGTTAGGTGAGCGAATGGAGGTTTTGGAGCAGAGTTGGAGTGAGCAGATTCCACTTCAGGAGCAAACAACTGGACAGGAGCAGCTGCATGAGCAACAGCAGATCCTTGTGGCAGTCAGTGAGCCCCCAAAAATCGGGTTGGTAGTTGTTCAGGGTGTAATACCTAGGTTGGCACAGGGGGTGGTGATAGGGAGATGTCAACTCCCAGATACTGCAGGGGCCCCTCCCTCTGGGCAGAAGAATACTGCAGAGGGGTTTTATTGGGATGGCTTGATGTGAAGGATGGGCAGGCCGCCGGTCAGCGTGCCTCAGTGGGCCCTAAGTACCCTACCATATACAGGTTTGTTTGCAGGTTGTGCTGGTGTATGGCAGGGAATGGTGGGGAGTGCTGGGCAGTCAGGTTCCTCGGGTCAAGGTCTAATGAGTCAAAACATAATCGAAGGGGGTCATCCACAGCAGTATGTGGAATCAGTGATCCCATATGCTCAGGTGTCAGCCCCTTTGGGGAACACCTTCTGCAAATATAAGGGGAAAATATGGAAAGGGGAGTATGTGGACATTTTTTCCTTACTATTTCGAGAGCCTGTCACTGATCCAAATGAGAATTCTGAGAAGAGGGAGGATGAGAAGGTAAAAAAGTCTAAAGCTGACCAAAACTGGAATAACTGGATTTCAGCATACACAATTTATATGGGAGTGGTGTTGCAGGCGTAGCCATGGCAGGTGTTTGGAATGTTAAAGTACTTTGACATCATTCACATAGCTTATAATACTTTTTAGGGCCTGGGCTGGTTGCGGTAAGATGAAACATTTAGGATGTGTGCCACGATCAATCCATCAGTGTGCTGGGACCTTCATGTGGGGGAGTTGTGGCTGGAGTGTCTTTTCCAAGCGAGATTGTTACAGAGGACATGTGCTGACAAAAGAATTGTGTAACAAGTCAAAGGTGGAGCATCCTGGGGGTAGTAGACAAGGGGGTTCCAACCGCTTATGTTTTGTTTCCCCTGTAATTTTAGAAATGAGTGCTCAAGGTGCTTGGGAAAGCATTCAGTCCTTTTTTGCCCCAGTAACAAGCAGGGGAAATGAAAATGGAGAGGTGCTGGGCAGTTTGGCCTGTCCAGGGGATTGGGCCCCTCGCCATCCTCAGGGTCTCAGAACAAGGGCTCCCACTCCAATTAAAGTTTAAAGTTTTGGGCCTGTGGTTATCAGGTTACCCTAAGGCATCAGATGCCATTTATTTACTTAAGGGATTTTCTGAAGTGTTTCATATCCCCTATACAGGGTGTAGAATGCAGACAATGGCTGAGAATCTTAAGTCTTTGAGGGGTTGTGAGAACATAGCTTAGGATAAAATTAGGAAGGAAATTCAGGTGGGCAGTGTGGCTCTGCCCTTTTCCTTCCTTCCCCACCATTTGCGAATTTGGGTGTGTCCCCCTTGGGGAAAGTACCAAAGAAGACACCCGGGGAGTACTGTCTCATTCATCATCTCTCTTATCCAAGGGGGGAGAGGGGGGAATCGGTGAATTAATCAATTAATCCAGATTTGTGTACAGTGAAATATTGATCTTTTGATTCAGCGATTCACATGGTTAGGGGTTGTGGAAAGAGGGCGTTATTGGTGAAGTGCAAGATTAAGTCAACATTTCACCTTTTGCCAGTTCACCCAGATGATTTTGATTTCTTGGGCAATTTTGAAGAGCAATTTTATTTTGATAAGACAATGCCCATAGGATGTTTTATACGTTGTGCGGCATTCAAAACGTTCAGCCGAATGCTGGAATGGGTGTTTAGGAAGAGAACAGCAAGTGATTGTATATCACTTTATCTAGATCATTTCCTGTTCTCGGGGCTTTCTTGGATGGAGGAGTTCTTTCTTCTTCTGAGTCAATTTCAGGAGATGTATGTGGAGCTTGGGGTTCTAGAACAAGAACCCGTGACGTGTTTACCCTCGTCATAAGGTACAGAATTCCAACCATTGACACTGATGGGCTTTTGTACATATATACCAGAAATGTAAGGCAACAAATGTAAGTCTATTAGGCAACTTGTGGGCATTTAGGTTATAGGGCACCCCAAAATACCCCAAAAGGACCTTCAACTTATGTCATAAGGTGGATGGTTGAAACTTGTGCCATTTTGTTCAGAAATGTGTCCTGGTACATAAAATGTAAAAGCTGACAGAGTTATTGTGGGCCAAGCCCAAATCAGACCATCTCAAAGTGCCCCCAACCCAAATATCATACATTTACATCACTGGGTTCATGCCAAAAAAACAATGCTAATTTGTGTGGAAATCTGGCCTAATATAATAAAATATTAATTCTGCCAGTGGGGTTTTTTTTTGGGGGGGGGGAGGTGTCTTCTCCTCAATCTGACATCCTTTTAAGTGGGGTGGGGTCTTCCCCAATCAGGCTATTTGTGCACCTTATAAGGTATATGATTGGAAACCTATGCATTTTGTATCAAAACATTTTCTGTCACCTAAGGACTAACAAGATTTTTAAATGGATGATACCAAAATGAGATGCTCTCTAAGGGTGTTTTCAGACGTGACGGGGCCAATTGGCCCTGTCACGAAAACAATAGATTCATCCCCCACCGGGATGACCCCGTCACGCCCTAACAGACGTGCCGGGGGATCCTGGCGGGGAATCGGAGAGGGGCGGGGCCGCGTGGCGCAACGTGTGGCTGCACGGCCCCACCCCCTCCACACTCCCCGGCGCCCGCCTTCTGGGGAGACGGGCGGCTGCCGCGGCCAATGCATCTACAGCGCTCGTCCGATTTGGTCATGGGCCGGAATTCGTACGGGGATTCTGGGCCGTGGCCGCCGTCCAAAAGTGACGGCAGGGTTCATCACGGCAGGGAATCGCCTTTGCCACGCAGTGGCCGCCGGCCCCACTGCTTCGGCCACTCTTGTGGCAAAAGTGATTCGCCGCCGTGGTAACATCTGGGGGGAACATCCGTTCGCCCCAACAGACGTTCCTTGATCACAGCCACCACAGGGAATTGACTGTGGTTGACTGTGATCTTTTAACATCTGAAAACACCCTAAGTGTCCCCCGCCCCACCCCAATACCATGAGTTTACACCATAAGGTTTACAGCTGAAACCAATGGTACTGTTTATTGCAATAGGCCCTGACACATTATGTGCAGACAATCTGACATGATTGAGGGGGGCACATTTGAAAGGCATGTGCAGGGAATATCCTACACAGCACTGGACATCTTCAGTTAATCTTTCACAGAGAGAGAGCTCCCTTCCTCTTAAATTATCTTTCTGTCAGTTTTATTCAAAATATATGAAGACAATTAAGTCAAGCAGACAGATTTAACGAACAACTTTTACTCATTATTTGTGGTCAACCATTTCAAAAGCCACTTACAGATCTAACAGTGTAAAGAACAGATGATGTATGACAGTAAGTTAAATACATACTATTGAGCAGCCAAAACGGACCCTCAGGTTTTTATGTAGAACAACGAAAAAGAATGTTATCTGTGACAGTGTCTTGACAACACCCACAACCAATTCGCTTGAACATGTTACACATCATCTTCAGATACAGCATTTTCATCATCACTCCCAGGATCTGTCATCTCCATGTCACTACTCTCATCCTCCTCCACAGTAGTTACACACTTTCCAATGTCATCCCTAAGAAGAATGTCCACAAGTGATGATGGGGTTTTCTCTCCTTTAATACAAGGAACATACTTTCCATCAGCTAGTTCCCAGCTATTTTGTTCTGGAGGGAAAATTAGTGCTCTCAGTTGCATTGTTCCAATTTCCACAAATTAGATTGGTGTGCCGAATCTTCAGATGTATGACGAAGTACATGGAGGAAGTGAGCTGCCATTGATCCCTTTGATTGCTGTCATGGGACAATTTCCTTTGGGCTTGTACATTTTTAAGAATATATCAAACCTGGGGTCATTCACAGATGATATTGTTTTGTTACGGTACATAGTGCAGACAAACTTCTCAATCTCCAGACATACGTTCTCTTCCACTTCTTGTTTTGTACCCAATGAGGCGAAGGCTTTCTGGGTCTTTACACTTCCTTCAAGCACGGTAAATGGCCTCACCTTTGTTTTTCTTGAAAAAGAGGCAGTATAATTGCATCCAGTAAATGCATCAAAAGCAGGAATGACTTTGCACAATGACAAGCCCAAGTGGCTTGCAAGAGCTGTCATATCAATGTAACGGAGTATGTTTTTAGACTGCAACCCTACTTCTAGCCACACATTTGTGCCTCTAGGGATTTTCTCCATGTTTCCAAAAATGATAACCATCACATCTGTGTCTGATGTTCGAATCACAACATTTCTTGGAGGACAAATCTGACCCAAGTTGAAAACCATACATGTGTCTGCCTCTTCATTACTGCTCTCAAGTAGCTCCTCTTCCTTTTGAGTAACTTTTCCATTTACACTCCTGAATGAATAGCATAGGTTATTACATGTAGCATACACTCTTCATATCCCACAAGAATCTCCTGCAGTTCGGGGGAATATTCATTCACTTCTGTCCATGAAGTTGATGCATCAAGAAAAGCCATCAGCTCTGTGAAGACTACATCAGGTAAAATTTCTCGGCTTTTTAAGTATTCTTCAAAATGCAAGATTTCCATGGCAACTGACAGGATTTGGTGTAGATGGTTACATCGGCTGAAATATACCCCTGAAATAAATCCTTTCAGTGATCCTACAGCAAGTACTCCAGATTCTATGAGTACATGGGGGCCCTCCAGATTCCTCAACATATTTCCCCAAACCTTTGTAGAAGGCCATTTAGATGTGAAATCCTCCAAGTAGGATGAAGAGATTGTCAAAGTGTGGGCCTTCCTCTGCTTGTATAGTTAAGGCCAGTTTTGCCATAGCAAGGTCATATGTTACCATTATTCATGTCTGACCACACTCAGCTGCAGTGCGTTGTGCAGTTCTCATTGTTTCTGCAACCACAGAGAGAGATGTTGGAGAGATGTTGATCTGAGGTAGGTACCAGATCTTCTGCTGGGGAAAATGGTCAGTGACTACTTTTGAATTCCATCCCACCCACATCGGTGTTTCTTTAATCTGAAGTGCCAGTGACATCATCCACAGCACATCACATGTTTTGATGCTTGCATAATTTGAGGGAATTGAACTTCTTTGATCATCCTGGGAAATTATAGGTGTCATCAACATCTTTGGTTTCTTTAGATATGGTTCTATGTCCAGACCACTTGCATCAAATGCACGTCTCCTCCTTTTGTGTGAATATGAGCTAGATGTATTCACTTGACTGTCACATTCACCATCAACATCATTAATTTGTCCGGCATCTCGATATACCATGCCTACAGTATCATGCAATGTATTTTCCCCACTCAGTGTTTCCACAAACTGGTCATAGTTGTCAAAAGCAACACCTGTGGCTAACTGAGGTGATGATTTCATTCCGTCTGGAACTACCCGCTGTTCACTTGCTGAAGAAAATGTCAGTTCTGTCTCACGTTCTTCAATTGCATTATAACTGACACAATGACCCAGTGTATTTAGAACTTCAATGACCTTTCGACTTCCAGTCATGCTCTTTATGGCCATACTGAGCTGAAGATGCTTTGCAGGCTTCACTTTTCCATTGGTAACTGCATATAATACATCATGAGAGAATGATTTGATCTTCCATTTGGTGGCCTCATTCTTTCCTCTCCTTGGATCAGACCCTGCAATAACGTGTGTGAAGAATAATTTCAGTAAGTCTGGAACATCAGCCTCTCCTTCAAGAATATGTTTCAGAGACAAAGTATCAGAGAGAGGGTGTCTGTTAGTGCCTAATATCTCCTTGTGCAGAGCAAAAGCTGCATCCCTTACATGAACGCTTATGTCCCTTTGTTCAGTGAATGTTTCTCTCACAGCCATCTTTGCACTCATGGAACTACTGAATAGAATAGTTCTCTGGTGACATTCCACAGCCTTCTGTATGGCAATTCCATAATGTTGTAAAAGTTTTGCCTCTAGGTGCTGTGGGGTAAATGTTATTGATTCGTGTTCATATTCAAACCCTCCAATTTCTTTAAGTAATGACATGTATTGATTATGAATGTCCTTTAGCAAATAAACTTCTTTGTCATGAGGATTTTCTCATCTACCAAAGCACAAATACCTTCAAATGCTGAGGAATGTACCTCTCTGCTCTGATGCCAAATTGTCTTCTGCTTTTCATTTTGGTTGAACTTGGCCTGAAGATTTTCAACCCACTTCTGATACTCAAGTTGACAGATCCTATGGTAGTGAACCTCCTTTGCAACAAAGTCAATATCATGTATTCTGATGAGCATGGTTTCATTCTTAATAAGCTTTGCATAGACTGTCACATTATTTTCACAATTGTTTGTTGAACATGGGATTAATTTCTGTTTCTCATACTTGTGCTTTTTTGTAGCCTTAGAGCAGAAAATGCATACATGTTTTAAAACACCTGTTGGTGAAGACAACACAATTTGAGATGATCTAAGCTGGTGAGAAGATAGAGTTCACTGACTGAACAACACTGATTGTTTAATGGGTGATAGATGGGGTTGTTTTAAAATGGAATAATTTTTATGCTTGTTGTTACTGTTTTTATTTGTTGTAAGCCTCCCTGAGATGCCATAGGCATGAGGGGCGGCTAATAAATGTGAATAAAGCCCCTGCTAAGCACCTTGTGTGCTTCAGGGGGAAATTTCTGCCCACCCAATCAGGGGAATGAGGCACTGGGTATGGCGGGGAGGGTTTGGAGTGGCTGGCCGGGCTGGGGAAACTGTCTTGCAAGCTGCACTGCAAAGACAGGCACAGTGCAGCTTGCAAGGTTAGTGGCGTGAGAATGCATCTTTGGGATTGGTCAGGAGAGTCCATGTGTCTCGCTGGTCATTTGGCTGCCAGCAAGCACCTGAAGCGACCACGTTCTCTCTCTTTTGTGACCTGGTCACTGGAGGCAGACTGGAGCAGGGATTGTGAAGTGGAGAGCGGTGGCGTGGCTTCAGGCGGGGGGGGGGAGCATCTGAGAGCGCGGTGATATCAGGAAGATGTGGGGGGGGGAGCCACGGCTCTCCTCTGTGTTGTGGGGTCCCGGCTCTTACAGGGAGGGTTAAAGGGGGGCGTGTTGCTGCCAGCGGGTGGGTTATTCACTGGAATTCATGGGAATATTATAGGGGGAATACCCTCCTCCCACTCACATGCTTCCCCTCCCTCCCCCATATTGTGACATTGCAGTGAATATGGGCAGGGCAAGGAAAGGCCAGGGGGCTGGTAAGACTTGGGGGAAGAGGGGGACAGCAAGTCGAGGAGACAATGGGGCAAGGGGCAGCAGGCAGAAGCTTCCCCTCAAGCTCCTCCTCCCCCTTCTGTGGTGGGGTCTCTTGGGGATGGTTTGAGGCAGTTGGATGGGGCCTCACAAGGGGTTGCTGGGACCAGCAGGGAGGCTGGGATTGGCCTTGCTCTGGGGGCAACTGCACCTGGGAGGGAACTTGGGGATACACTCACGGGTGCTTCGGCTGTTCAGGGGCCCCGAATGCAGCAACCCTCACCTGCCTGACTCCTGGAGAGCCACGGGCAGGTCTTCTTCCAGTCTATTGTAGCGAGGATGGCTGGGTGTGATAGCGTTATGACCCGCCTGACAGCCTCGGGTCTATTGGAGGCGGGTGGTCAGGTTTCTGGTGGAGCGAGCTGGAATTCATCTGATCCTACTTTGCAGCGTAGTGAGGCGATGAGGTCAGGTCAGGGCGGGCCGGCGCTGGAGGCGCTGGTGAGGAGAGTGGACAGAATGGAACAGCAGATCACCAGGATTTCCCAGCTGCTGGAGGGAGGCACCAGGCCAAGGGGGATGGTGGCATCGATGCCAGTGGTTGGGGTGCAGCAGGGTACGGCTTCAATTACACCAGCGGTGGGTGATGGTGAGTATGTTGTACCTCATCAGGGTACAGCGACACAGGATCAGGTAGTGGTCGGAAGCAGTCAGCCTGTTCAAAGAGGGGAGGTGCCCATTAGTGATAGGCATAGTGGGGAAGCAGGCAGTGGTACTGTGGGGTCCACGGGGGGAGGAGACAATGGCAGTGCAGCAGGGTCTTGTGGCAACTGAACAGGCAAACACTGGGATGGACCAACTGCTGGTGCAGCAGGACCCGAACAGGCTAGTGTGGGTGGATAATGTACAGCGCCCACAAGCGTCAGTGCTGCAGGCCGGGCACGCCGGGGTTGAGGCGAGCACTGGGGTTCAGGTGGTTCAAGCAGGAGGGGCAAACATCTCGGCCCCATCGGTTGGGGGTACAGTTTCTGCTGGTCAAAGCGGGACGACTCTGGTGGGGTCGCAGGCCAGGGAGATCCCTCCTTTGCAGGACAGATATGTCAGGGTCTCTGTCCCACTTGGGGTCCACCTGCTGCAGTCCACAAGGGAAAAGATCTGGAATAATGTTGCAGCAGTAGCTATTTCCACCAGAAACAGTGTTTCCACAATTTGTAGTATGGCATGGTAGAGGCTTTCATTCTGCTATTTCATTCCACTACTTCCGCAGTTCTTCTAATTTCATTCCGCTACTTCCACAGGCTTTGTAAAATAGCGGAAACATGACATTTCTTCTACTTCCGCCATTCCGCCAGCAGCATAAAATAGCAGAACAGAGGTTTTCCAAGTTTCCCACAATTCTGAAATGTTCCTGATAGTTTCCAAATTTCCAGAATGCCGGCAGAATTAGTGGAATGTCAACAGAAAATCCGCAGTGTGGCGAGGGCAATTCTGAAATGGTGGAATGGAATCGCTGCACGGTAACAGCTGCTGCCACATCAACCCTATTCTGGAAGGGCGATTACATCAGTTTATTTGCCATCCTTTTTTGTGACCCAGTTCCTGACCCTAATGCACGGCCTGAACCAAAGGAGTACGAGAGAGCTAAGAGGTGGGAAATAGACAGGAATTGGGCCAACTGGGAGTCAGCTTTCATTATCTATGCAGGAGTAGTTATGCAAGCCTTTCCGGAATGGGCAGTAGCCTTATGGAAATATTTTACCATTGTTAGGCAGGCATATTTGACGAAGGAAGGTTTCGGTTGGCTCAGATATGATGAGGCATTCCGTCAGCATGCAGTCATTACGCCCGGGGTGCGTTGGGACGTAAAGGACCATGACCTTTGGATTGAGTGTATACAGGGAAAGGATGTGGTACGTGCAGACAGCGGGCACATTATTATTAAGGGAGATGCCCAACCATTGGATAATTTTCGTGGCGAACAGAGTAAGAAGGGATCACAGTCATTCAGACATGTATGCCTGAAATGTGTGTGTGGGGGTCACCCCTCCATCAATTTTCAGCGCAGAAGAGGGGCAGGGCAGAGAAGTAAGCGTAGATTTCAACCTGGAGCGGGCAGGGGTGGGGGGCTTACCAAGCCCACTGCGGGAAAGGGCACCAATGCCAGTTAAATGGTGGGTGCTCGAGGGCTTGCTACAAGATTATCCTGATAAGGGTCAGGCACGTTATGTTGTTAATGGTTTTTGGTTTGGTTTTGAAATTCCATTTGAGGGGAAGAGGGAGCATATGGTGGCTTGGAATCTGAAATCGGTGATAGGCATGGAGTCGGTGGTGGAACAAAAGATACAGAAGGAGTTAGCGGAAGGTCGTGTGGCTGGCCCCTTTGAATCCTTGCCTATGGGGAATCTGAGATTGTCCCCGTTGGACATAGTACTGAAGAAAGCCACTGAGGAATACAGATTGTTTCATCATCTGTCTTACCCCAGAGGACTTTCAGTGAACGACGCAATCCCCCCGGAACTGTGTACGGTCCACTATACTTCTTTTGATAGGGCAGTTGAGCTGGTTTGGCAGTCTGGTAGGGGTGCCCTTATGGCAGAGTGATGTGAAATCTGCTTTCCGCCGCCTGCTGGTGCACCCCAAGGATTTTGACTTATTGGGATTTATGTTTAAGGGCCCTTTTTATTATGATAAGGCAATGTCCATGGGATGTTCCATCTCATGTGCCGCTTTTGAAAAATTCAGCTCAACTTTAGAGTGGATTGTTTGGCGATGGACGGGTTTGAGTTTTATGTCACGTTATCTCTATGATTATATATTCATCGGGAGGGCGGGGTTGATGGAGTGCAGTGACTTGTTGGCTGCTTTCAGGAAGATTAATGAGTTGGTTGGGGTCCCGTTAGCTGAGGAGAAAAGGGTCAGCTTCAATATTGACCTACTTAGATATAGAGTTGGATTCTGTATGTCAGTGTTCTCGTTTACCGGAAGAAAAGTTGAAGGTAATTAGGAATGAAATTTTCTTATGTATGGGGGCCAACAAGGTGACCTTGAGGGTGCTGCAGTCATTACTGGGAAAATTGAACTTTGTGTGTAGGGTGGTAGTGCCGGGACGCACATTTCTGTCTTGCCTTTATGCTAAGACAACTAGAGTCCCTAAGCCACATCACCACATCAGAGTCACAAAGAAGATGAGGGATGATTTGGGAGTGTGACTGGAGTTTCTGTAGAATCACAATGGGATCATCCTGTGGAGAGAGTTATATCTGTTGGAGGTTGAGTTGCAGGTGCACTCTGATGCTGCTGGTGCAGTGGGGCTCGGAATTTATTTTCAAGGCAGGTGGTGCTCGGAGTAGTGGCCTGCTCATTGGCGTGACTTGGACATATTGAGGGATTTAATGTTTCTTGAATTGTTTCCTATAGTGGTGGCAGCTCATTTTTGGGTTGACAGATTTTGGGACAGGAGGGTATTATTCTGGTGCAACAACCTATCTGTCGTACATGTGGTTAATGTATAATGTAGTTTTCTCTGCTAAGCATGTGCCGGGAGTGAATAATGAGATTGTTGAGGCCCTCTCTCGTTTCCAGATTCATCGTTTTTGAAATCTCGCTCCAATGGCCAGGGAGAAGCAAGACTTGGTTCCCCAAGAGCTTTGGATTCTAGAGCTGATAGAAATGGTGAAGGGCTCTGTTTCCCCGGCTACATGGTTGCTGTATGATAGAGCTTTGAAGGAATTCTGTACTTTTGCTGTAGGAAAGGGGTGGGTGGTATCGTTTCCGATCCCTTTGCCGCAGGTTGTGAAATTTGGGATGGAGCTGCGAAGAAAATGTTTAGCACCAGGCAGGATTGCGGCGAAGTGATCCGCTTTATCATTTTTGTCAAAAATAGTCGACCCTTCTGAGTTATCGGTATCGCCTATTTAGAGAGCTATGTTAGAGGCCTGGAGGAGGCAGGGGAGTGGTAGGACTGATGCCAGGATGCTGGTGTCGCCCAAGCTGTTGGCAGATTTGGTTGCCAAGTTGGCTGGAATTTGTAGAGATTCAAGTGAGGTGAGGCTCTTTCAAACTGCCTTTGTGATTGCCTTTTTCGCAGCGTTGAGGGTTGGCGAGCTAGTTGTTAATTCTCGACCGGACCATTCAGGTCGGGCCTTGCAAGTTGGGGATGTGTTTGTGGGTGTGGATTGGATTGAATTGTGTATTAGGAAGTCAAAGACTGACCAGACAGAGAAGGGTGCCAAAGTGGTGCTCTTCAAGTCCATCGAGCTGTTAATTTGTCCGGTTTCATGTATGGTTGAGTTTTTGAAGGAAAGGCCTCAGGGATTGGGGCCATTGTTTATGCACCAATCCGGTCAGCCCCTAACCCGTTTTCAGTTTACAGCTGTCATGGGGTGTTGTGTGGATTCATTGGGTATATTCAGGAGGTTTAGTTCACACTCATTTAGAATCAGAGCAGCATCTACTGTGGCTGCGGCAGGTTTTCCGGTCTCCAATATTAAGTCGGTGGGGAGATGGCATTCCGCGGCATTCAGGTCATATGTTCGCCCACTTCCCGCAATGTAAAGAAGATAATCCGCAATGTAAAGAAGGTAATCTGGATTATTGGTCATAGTTTTGTTAGTTGAACTGAGAAGAGGGTTAAAGTTTCAAGTTGGGACTTGCAGTTGGGTTTATCCTCCCATGCAATGGTAGTATGGAAAGGTAAACGGGGTATGCTCTGGCCCCAGCTGATGCCATTGCTCCTTTGTGTTGGTGGTGGTGGGGACAACCCCCATGGATAATAGTAATTCATTTAGGTGATAATGATTTGACCAGAGGGTCAGGGTTGGATTTGTTCATAATGGTGTGACAGGATTGGTTTAGGTTGAAGGAGTTGTTCCTTGGGGCATGTTTGGTTTTTACGGAAATGTTGCAGAGGATAAAGTGGCCTAGAGCCATTTGTCCCAGAGCAGTGGACAGATCAAGGAAAAGGGTCAATAGGGAGATTAAAAAATGTATTGCAAAGGCAGGTGGAATCTGGTTTGTTCATGGGAATATATCATGGACTAGGTCGGAATTGTATTGGTCAGACGGGGTTCACCTGTCTGAGAAAGGCCTTGACATGTATCTGGGGAATCTGCAGGAATTCTTGCGGAAGTGTTTGGGTTAGGTGGTGGTAGCTCTGGGTGAGTTGGGTGGGGGGGTGTTCAAGCAAGCTTTGCTGCTGAACTGGATGGTGGTCTTCAGTACCATAGTGAATTTAAACAGGTATCTGAATTGGTTGGCATTATGGAAAACATCAGGTAATGGTGGATGCTGATATGCATCCAGGAGGTTGGACCTGGAAAGCAATCAGGGGATGGGCGCCATGCTGCTATCCCAGAAGAAGAAGGACCAGCGTCAAGGGGCTTATGGGGAGGATCTAAGCAGTCCCAACATGGTCACTTGATAGCCAGTTCTTCCGAGTATTGGATCAGTTCTGGTCCAGTAGAAACGGGGTTTGGACTGGTATAGCCAATCCAAGCGGTCATTACATTATGGTACTGAACGTGGGGAGTGAGGGGCATTAGGGACGGAGGTGATATCAGAAGGTTGGACTTAATGCCCAATCACTCTCCTTATAATCTCACCCAGGGTTATAAATTGGGCCTGATTATCATGGGAAGCACTAATTTGTTTCTTAATTGGGAATTTGACTATTTGATTCTGCCAGGGGATAATTGGGAAGATTTGCAGTAATTGGCTAATGGGGGTAATTATATTAATTGAAAATCAATTTGGCAATCAGATCTTTCCACCGTTCTCATTAATTGATGTTTGATTGGTTTTAATTGGTTCTCGTTTATCAACAGGTTTCTGGTTATGCTGGTTGTTTTAATAAACAGTTATGACCAGTTTACCCAAACTTACTATGTCTGTGCTTTATTTCCAGTGTGGGGGCAAATAATTAATAAATTAATAAATAAATACAAAAATTAACATCTTCAACAGTAAGATTTGAGGTTTCCTGTGAAGTGTGAGTTTCTGAAGTTATCCTGGAAGATGTCAATGCTGTGAACACTTTATAGCATGCTTTATGGTATCTAGTTGATGTGTTTGGAGACTGTGGCAAACTGAATCTACTGTATTTTGACTTCATTTGAGAATGCACCTTCAGGATAGCTTTGCATCACACCAAAGTTTTATCTGTGAAAGGGATAATCACCCCTAAATCTTCTCCAGTACCAAGATGAATGGTACACTTCCTTCCTGAAGAAAAACACAAACAAGTAATCAAATACCACCAACCCACTGTAATCAAATTTGCATGTCATTCACTAGCTGATTTTTCATTTTACCTAGGAAAACCTTTTTAATCCGGAAACTGGTTTGCATATATCTTGGTATGTTCTGATGGAGTCTGAAATTACTGATTTATTATTTATTACATTTTATCCCACCTTTCTTCTAAGGAGCTCAGGGTGGCATACATACATGGTCCCCATTTTTATCCTCTCAACAACCCTATGAGGTAGGTTAGGCTGAGACATTGTGACTGGACCATGGTCACTCAGTGAACTTTATGGCTTAGCAAGGATTTGAACCAAGATTTCCCAAGCACTAGTCCAATATCTAAACACTATACCACACTGGCCCTCTAATAGGTTTAGATATCAGTGATATCTTACCAAATGAGGTGGTAAACCTGTGTTTGGTCAGTAGTACTTCAGAAGGCTTCCAACTGATCTACTAGTTCTTAACATACATGGAATATTCTGTATTGAAGGACAATTCCATACCGTGAGTCCCCAACTTCAGTCCAAACACAGGCTTACCCCCTCATCAGCTACTTATCATAACTTAGGCCATGGACACTTGTGTTTATGGAAGCATAAAATGTCCAGAGTTTTGAGGATTGAGTGAGATGCTGCAGCAAATAAACAAGCAAACACAGAGAGCCACTTACCCTGTGTGTCTTTTGCCATTTCAACCAACATTTATAATGCTTCTGAGAACTGGTTCCCTGTTCAGAAGAGGTCCTCAGTACATGTGTGGTATACACACGTAGATACAGTATTACCTATAATTAACAGGGCTGGAAGTTGTACTATGAGGGAAGAGGAAGAATATTGGGGGTCAAGCAAGAGAAGGAAGTGGGTGCTAACTCTCAATTGGTTCCTCCAAAAAAACACACCACCACCAGTTCACCACCATTAGGCCTATTACAAACAGGAAGTGGAAACTAAGGAAAGCTGCCTGGGCCTAGACGGAGTTACAGAACAGTAAAGGAGTGGCTGTATACATTGTATAATTTTTTTTTTCATTATCTGATTTTAATGAATTTTAAGTTTTACAGCACATTAAACAACTAACCCATTTCTCCCCTCTCCCCTTCTCCCACTCAACCTTACAGAATCCCCCAAGAAAAGGGGGAGGGTGCAGGGAAGAGGGAAAATGAGAAAGAAGGGAAAGACTTGCTGCACCAAGGAGTCAAGTCTTATAAATAAACTTCACTGGAACTTAATGAAAAAGTATGTCAGATTGGGGGGGAGAGACACCTACCCCCCCCCCCAAAAAAAAACCACTGGCAGAATTAATATTTTATTATATTAGGCTAGATTTCCACACAAGTTAGCATTGCTTTTTTGGCATGAACCCAGTGATGTAAATGGACAGTATTTGGGGTGGGGGCATTTTGGAGATGGTCTGATTTGAGTTTGGCCCACAATAACTCTGTCAGATTTTATATTTTATGTACCAGGGCACATTTCTGAACAAAATGGCAAAAGTTTCAACCATGCACCTTATGACGTAAGTTGAAGGTCCTTTGGGGGTGTTTTAGGGTGCCCTATAGCCTAAACACCCACAAGTTGCCTAATAAGACTTACATTTCTGGTATATATGTACAAAAACCCATCTGTGTCAATGGTTGGAAATTCTGTACCTTATGACGAGGGTAAACCCATGACGGGCTTTTGGACTATTTGCTTGGCACCTGAGAAAATGGAGGGACCTGTATCAAAGATCACCTTTTTAGTAGGGGTGAGACATCCGGGCAAATACTGGATACCGGATTTACTGGTTCCCGGATTTCAAAATACTGGCATACCGAATTAATACCGGTATACCGGTATACCGGTACCTGTTTTTTCCCATTGATTTCAATGGGGAACTGTCCCCATTGAAATCAATGGAGAAAAAAAACACCTCCCCCCTCCCCCTCCCAGACTGTGCGAGTGGAAGGGGGGACACCACCCACCCACCCTGCCCAGCCTGGATTTTTTTTTTAAAAAAAAATTCCCCTAAGTCCCTGGGCTCTGGGCCGAGGCTGCTGCCAGCGACCCAGAGCCTGCACCAGCAGCAGGTAAGTGTACTGGTACCATTGATCCCTGGGGTGGGGGGTGGTTTAACACACTCCCCACCCCAGGGATCACCCTACCTCGCCCACCCAGGGATCACCCTGGGGAAGTTCCCCAGAACCCAGAAGTTCCCCAGAAGGCCTAGTACACATCACTAGCATGCTGAAGTCGGCAGCCACAGCAGAGCTGAAACTGGCCCCCGGACCGCCGCCGCCGCCGCCGCCTGGAGCTGAAGCCAAAGTAGGGTGATCCCTGGGTGGGCGAGGTAGGGTGATCCCTGGGGGTGTGTGTGTGTTAAACCACCCCCTACCCCAGGGATAAACGGTACCGGTACACTTACCTGCTGCTGGTGCAGGCTCTGAGTCGCTGGCAGCGGCCCGGAGCCCAGGGACTTAGGGAAAAATTTTTTTAAAAAAAATCCATGCTGGGCAGGGTGGGTGGGGGGTGTCCCCCCTTCCACCCACACAGCCTTGATGGGGGAGGGAAAGTGTTTCCTTTTTTCCTGTGTTTTGTTTTACATTGCGGCCATTCATTTGAATGGCCGCAATGTAAAAAAATCTGGCACAGGCGGAATCCGGTAAATTCCCCCGATTACCAGGGTAATCCAATACTGCCGGTACACCCCAAAACCACCAGTATTGGATCATCCGGTAGTCCCACCCCTACTATTTAGGTATCAACTTCGACCCTCAGATGGGTGTATCTCATCTCCCTCTTGAGAATCTACTCCCCTTGTGGCAAAGTGTGGAGAGGGTATTTATGGCAAAGAAGGTCACTTTGCATGATTTGCAGTCACTGTTAGGGTCTCTGAATTTTGCGTGCATGGTAGTGGCCCCAGGTAGGCCCTTTATGCAACACCTATATGCTGAAAATAGAATCCAAGCTCCTCATCATTTTATGATGGTTTCAAAAGACATAACGGAGGATTTAGAAGTATGGAAGGTTTTTCTTGGAAATTATAATGGGCTGTTTTTTTGGAGGGAAGATGAGCAGTTCTGCAGTGAACTGCAGGTGCGTTCTGATGCTGCTGGAGGTATTGGCTTTGGGGTTTATTTTAAAGGGCCCTGGTTTTCAGAACACTGGCCAGCAGATTGGTTGGAATCTGAGATCTTTAAGGATCTCACATTCCTGGAATTATTTCCTATTGTGGTGGCAATTACGTTATGGGCTAGGGAATTTTCAAATAAGAAAATTTGTTTCTGGTGTGATAACATGGCGATTGTTCATGTTATTAATTCCCAATCCTCACGCACCATCCAGGTTATGAGACTGATGAGGGCTTTTGTATTGGAGTGTTATTCAGCTAATGTTCTTTTTGTGATTCAACACATTCCCAGAGTGAATAATAATGGGTGTTCCTTACACACACATTTCTCCTGCATGTTTGCTGTTACATCCTGAAATTTCTTTGTGTATAAATCACTCACCCAGATGTTTAAGATCCAGATTTTTGAACTTCTACATAGAACTTCTCCCAGAACTTTTGTATGTAAAAAGTTTTCCTGGTAAATTGCTTTGCTCCAGGCAGCTGTGGTCATTTGGTTTCCATGGCAGCCTGTCACATTTACAGCTGTGGCTACTTTAGACTGCCTTAGGGCAGTGTTTGTGTGAAGAATGCATCCAGGAACTGCCTCAGGCAGTGCGTGTGTGTGTATGAGAGAGAGAGAGAGAGAGAGAGAGAGAGAGAGAGAGAGAGAGATGAATCCGGAACTTATTTGTGGACTTGTAAACCCAGAAAATTGAAAAATCCAGAACTTTAACGTGTGTAAAAATGCCCATTGTTACTGATGCCCTTCTCTTTTCCAGATGGACCGCTTTGGGGACTTAACACCAGAAGCCAACGTGACCCCGATTCAGATGTCAGTCGAGTGTGGTGCCTTGGAGAGGATAGGTGGCAAGGGCAATAAATAGATCTCTGTCCCCTTCGACCAGGGCTAGTTATGAGGCATGGTTCAGGGAATTTTTGAATGCGGATGGGAGGCAGCAAATTCCCTCAGCATCCACACTTTTGAGTAGAGCTGGTTTTGGAGTACATGGTGATCCTTCATGGCAGGTGTTTGGCAACTAAGACTATAGCAAGCTGGTTAGCTGCAATTTCTTTTTATTGTAAACTTGGGCACCAGCCTGATCCATGTGTGGATTTTCATGTGCCCAGAACTTTGGAATGATGGTCACGGGAGAGGTATGTTCTCCCAAATACCTGCCACCCAGTTACCCCCCTGCATTTTAGAGGCAGTATGGTCTTCGTTGAGATATAATTGTTCACACTGGTTTAAGGGCCTTATTTTTAGGGCTGTTTATTGTTGGCATTTTGGGGGGCATTTAGAGTTGGGGAGCTGGTTGTGGCCTCAAGACAAGGGTCTTTGGGTCACACATTGACTATAGGGATACCCTTTGGAATGATCGGTTTTTGATGATTGCACTGAGACATTCAAGACTGACCAAAGGGGAAGGGGAGCAATATTAAAGTTTCCTGTGTCTACAAACCCCAAATTGTGCCCTGCTGGTGCCTTGAGAGATGCCTGGTCCCTACTTGTTGGTTCACCCCAATGACCAAGAACCACTTTTAGTTCATGAGGATGCTTCTCCACTGACCCGCTATCAGTTTATGGCAATGTTTAAGAGAGGGATTTCTGAGTTAGGGCTGAAAACAGGTCAATTTGGTTCCCATTCCTTTTGTATAGGGGCAGCTATGACTGTGGCTGTTGCAGGGTTTGATGCACAGTAGGGGTGGGACTTCACCCCAAAAAAGGATCCCGGTTTTACCGGATACCGGTTCCCCAAAACCTGGTTTACCAGATTAGAACCGGTATACCGGTACCGGTATTTTTTCATTGATTTCAATGGGGAACTGTACCCATTGAAATCAATGGGGGAAAAAAGCTTTCCCTCCCCCATCCAGGCTGCATGGGTGGAAGGGAGGTCACCCCCCACCCACCCTGCCCAGCCTGATTTTTTTTAAAACAAATTTTTAGCTGAAGTCCCTGCTAGTGCGGGCTCTGGGCCACCCCGTGCCGGCGGCAGCAACCCGAAGCCCGCACCAGCACATACTTGGGTGAACCCTGGGGTGGGGGGTGGTTTAACACCCCCCCATCCCAGGGATCACCCTACTCCCTCACCCAGAGATCGCCTACCTTTTGCGCTCCGGGTGGCAGCGGCTGCACAGCGGTCCAGTAGCTTCAGCGCTGGCTGGCTTCAGCGCTTGACTAGGCCTTCCGGGGAAACCCAGAAGTTCCCCAGAAGGCCTAGTCAAGCGCTGAAGCCAGCCAGCGCTGTAGCTTCTGGACTGCCGTGCAGCCGCCACCGCCACCGCCCGGAGCGCAAAAGGTATGCGATCTCTGGGTGGGGGGTAGGGTGATCCCTGGGATGGGGGGGTGTTAAACCACGCCCCACCCCAGGGATCACCCTAGTACCTGATGGTGCAGGCTTTGGGTTGCCGCCGCCAGCATGGCAATGGCCCGGAGCCCGCACTAGCAGGGACTTCAGCTAAAAAAAAAATTCTTCAAAAATCCAGGCTGGGCAGGGTAGGTGGGGGGCATCCCCCCTTCCACCCACTCAGCCTGGATGGGGGAGGGATTTTTTTTTCCTTTCTTTTACATTGTGGCCATTCATTTCAATGTAAACAATGTTTACAATGTGGCCACAATGTAAACAAATCCGGCACGGGGGAACCGGCACCGGTACCCCCAATAACTGCATTAATCTGATACTGCCGGTACAGCAAAATACTGACAGTATCGGATACCAGGGGAACCAATCTTCCCACCCCTAATGCACAGGGAATCTGTGCCATTGGCAGATGGAGGTCTGGGGTATTTCTGCATTATATTCTTCCCAATCTTGTTTAGGATCAGGGAGTCTCTTAGTATGTTTATTGACAATTTCTCTCTTTAAAATGTGCAGACCCTTCGGGTCCTCATACTAAGATCTGAATAATTGGCCACAGTATTGTTTTTGGGGCACATCTGGAGGTGTGCAAGAGAGGGCTCACACCAAATCTGGGCTTGAGGACCCAGGTAATATAACCTGGTTTTGTTTTAGGGGGATGAGATGGGAACAGTTGATTAGGTGTTTTATGCCCAAGATGGTGGGAGCCATTCCAAATTTTATAGTTTTGCATTTAGGGGAAAATTATTTACCTACTCTCACAGGGCTTGAGCTGATCTCTTTGGTCATCTCTACTTTGTAGGAGTTTCATAGTGTAGTGCATAGTGTGAGGTGGATTTGGAGTCACATGCTTCCACGTAGGAAATAGACAGATGTGAATTCCTCTGTTTGAGTGGACAGGGCAAGACACAAGGCCAATAAGGCCAAAGGATCCTGGGTATTAGCTACGGGAGGAGCAGTGGTGACGCATCCGGGCATAGTCTATGGCAGACCTGAGTTATTCTGGTTGAATGGGGTGCACCTCTCTGGTATAGGTAATGAGATATACCTGCAAGAATTAAGGGATGGTTTGGCAGCATTACTGGGTGTCCAGTCATTGGTAGTTGGTGGGCCAGTTGTTTGAACTACTGCACATGGTGGCGGTGGGAACAGTGCAGCCTTTTATTAATGAGGGATCTGGGAGACTAAGTTTTCATCCTATTGTGATGTAGTGTGTGAGACCCAGAGGGCTGGAACTGTTCCAGGGTAATACACCTGAAGGGTGTTGGTATGAGACGTTCCTGTTTGGACTGGGTGTCCTGCTATGGCATATGGACCCCTTTCACTCCTCGCTTAATATGGGCAGGAGGTCAGCTGGCAGGTCTCAGGAAATGGTCTGTTGGCCAGGCTCTGATTGTGTTTGGGTTAGGGGAGGGTTTGTTACATTTACCCCCAGGTGAATTGATTAGAGACTTGCCTTTGTTTGATTGCACTGTTCTTTGTTTTGTCATTTTACTGGATACCTGATTAAAGAGTGCTGCTAAAATTTTATCCACATAGTATTTGTGTCTGTCATCATTTCACCGGTGTGGTCATAAACCATAGGGAAACTGCATGGTGTGACCTATGGGTACTTTTCATAGTAAGCAGCATTAGTTAGAGTAGGGAATGATGTCAGACTGTTCCGTAAGTAACTTCGGCATTTTTCTTTTTCCTTTACCAATATAGCATATAGCAGTATTTGTAAATAGGAAATAATGAACCATTAAAATATGACAGGTCTGATATATTTCAGGATTCTTATCTCTATAGAATCATAATGATTTGAAACTTTGAGGTCTATCAATTTATGCCACGATTAAATGAAGGGGTGGGAGGGGGTATGCATGGTTGCTGGTGCTTGCTGCCTTGGATCTAGCTAAAAGTACCAGGACAAAAAATCCAGTACAAGTGATTTAGGACCTAACCAGTACCGAAAAAAACATGCAAAGGAATACACATGATCTTTTTAAAAAGTTGACAAATTGTTTTCAATCTTCTAGAACTGTTCTATTTGGTGTGAATTTCAGCATGCTTCTTGGCTATCTGCTTAGATTAGATCTTTAATTTAACTTGCCTTTCTTGCCTGTACTTGAGTTATGGATGTGAAGGTCTAGTGCTAATACTTCTGAGAATCTCATGGTCACTTTCAAATATTATGTCTCTGTCATGCCCTTTCCAAGGGTTGGAAAAATGACAGTGTATCTTTCCTGGTAGACAAGATAATCTAAATGTGACCATGAAACTGTCAGGGGGAAGACATGCAAAAGAAAATATACTTAGCAGAGTACAAAAGCAGTTGAAGAAGAATATCTTAGAACTGCAAGTTATAATTTCTTTGGTTATTGAAATAGTTAGAGCTAAAATGAATAGCCACAGAAAATATCATATTTGTCAAATTTGCCCTATTTTAATTGTTTCTGACAAAGCAGATAATAAGCACTAGCCACTTCCTCTTTGCTTGAATATCCATTCTGGTAAATTTGGTTCATTCGCTTTGGTCATTTTGGTGTTTTGGTCATTTCAGTTACATTGGGGCAGACTCCACGCCCTGCACATGCAGTCGTGCACAAATGCACACAACTGTGTGATTTGTGTGTACACCATAGGCCTTGTGCCATGTGTGTGCATGGCTTGCATGCAAATATGTGCATGCACGTCATGTGTGTTCCATGCAGCAGTCTGAGGGGCATGGAATCGGCCCCACCAACATTTTTTTTTAAAATAAATCAGTTATTCATGTCCACTCTAGAAATAATCATGTGGAGCCAGACAAAACTATCACCTGATATTGCTGCTTCTCTCACTGTGTAATGAACAATGGGGAAAAAATGAAGGGAGCAATGATCACTGTTGTTAAGAGTTACATATTGAGTGCTAATAGCAAATGTGATTTACTACAGACATTATCCAGGTTTCTGTATCACACCCCATGGATTTCTTTTGAGAAGGATGGCTAATAAGAAGGACACACAGTTGTAAATAAAAACCTTGATTTTATGAGTCACCGAATGTTCAGGAAGATTTATGACCTATGAGATATATTGTGATGCTTGTATATGAAGGTGGTTTAGGGGATGTTTCAGGTAACTCTGTCGAGTGTTTAGTGTCCTCATTCTCAATATTTAAATCACCCATAAATTAATGCAGTATATCTAATATACTATAAATCTAGTGATAAAAATTGACAGTTCTATCTACATGGTAGAAATACAAAGGAGTAATGTGCATTCCAAATTATGTCTTATTTGCTGAGCCAAAGTACAGACAACACATCAGTGTTATTGGGGGATTTGCTTTTGTTTTCTTCCCAGTGATCCACAAGTCTTTTTTAACTCCACTCTCTAAAGAAAACCGTGAAATCCACCCCCCCACACACAAATTTGGGGTCTCTCATACTCTCCTTGGATACCTAAAATAAGAAGATCAAAAAGGGTGTTTGCAGAGTGAAGGGGAGCAGATGTCAGGAGGGTAAGAAAATCAGACAAACTGACTTTCTAAATCTACAAAAACCTAATTTATTTTTTGGAGACGTGTTCATGTTGTGGACAAAGATTGCTGCTGCCCTATAGGCCCTTTTCAAATGGGCCATGGTGCTGAAGGGGATGGGTGTTTGCCGTGGTTGTCACGCCCCGGTCCTGTGGCGTGCCTCGGCGGCGGGGGAGTTCCGGGGGTGCTCGGGGGGCGCCGGCGGCAAGCCCCTCTGTCCGGGAACAAGGCTCGCCCTCGTGGCGGCGGGACGCGTCTCCGGCGTCGTCCCGGGCTCCGCCCCCTCCGCAGTCAGGAACAGCTGAGAGGGGAATCCCTGCCCCGCCCCGACGCAGTGCGCGCCTTGCGGCAGAGCGTGCTCGGCGTGGGGTGGGGCCCTGATCAGATTCCAAGGACTGACACGTGGAGGGCTTGTAAAAGGTATAAAGTTGCCGGCGGGACAGTGTCTCCCCGCCGGTAATCGAGAGAGAGACTGGCCCCTTGCTTCTGCCTCACTACGAGCTAAGTGATTGTACTAGTGATTGTTCTTGTTTGCTGTTGTGTCTGTGTACCTTGCCTTGCTATCCATGCCTTTCCCCCCCCCCTTTCTCCAGGAGCTATAGTATAAACGCGGTGTGGTTGAAAATCCAGCATTCCCCTCTCCGCCCTTCAGTCTGTGGGTTCCTGGGTGGGTGTGTTGTTGTCTGTGTCTCCCCTTCCTAAACCCCTTCAACCCCTATCCCTAGTACGAACGAGCCCTTGTCCTTCCTAGTTGCCCCCTTCTTCCTCGTCCTTGCTGTCCCTTGCGCCTTGATTCACTCCCTGGACCCCCTCCCCCGCTTCCCCTTCAAGTGAGTTCCTGCACTGTGTTTCACCCAGGTGTCCGGGAGCGAGTGGTTGAAACGAGTGTGGTTCTTCTCTTCCCTTGCTTATATTCCCTTTTCCGTCTGCGAGTGGTACCTTCTCTCCGCCCCTATGATGATATGGGTTGCCTTCTATTAATGTAGGAAAGCCCACCCAACAACCTGAGGGGATTACTTATAACCCAGTGTGTCCTCGGAGAGACGGCCACGAGCAGTTCCTGTTGTCTAGAAAACCTATCTATTCCCCCCCTCTTCCTAACAGAGGTGTGGGGCCAGCATGTGGGGATGGCTACACGGGCGCACACAACTCTCCACCCATTTCCACCTATCCTCCGTACACAGAGCAACCACCTTTTTGGCCAGTTGCTCCGTGGGGGGGGGAATGGGTGGAAATGGGTGTTTTGCAGGAGAACACGTGCACCCCCCATGGCCACCATGTTATTTACATGGGACTCCCCCACGCAGGCACCCATGGTAGCATCTCATGCATAATGGGCCATAAATTCTCTAGACATATGCCACATCTGTGATGCATCAGAGCAGAGCATACAACTTGTATAGACATGAATAAATATCCAAAATTATATTTACAAATATTTGCCTATTTAGATAGTTAACCAAATATGCATATCTAAATAAATACAACTGAAGTGAAATTCATATATTCAGTTCTTTAGATATTTCAGTTTTGATATTTCAGTCATTTTGTATCAAAATTTCTGTTCTTCAGCCATATATCTAAATTGAAATGACCAAAACAACCAAAATAAGTGAATAAAAATGAAAATGAATATCCAAAATGAATTGTAAGCAAATAGGTATTCATACCCATTTCATTGGAATTAATCCAAAGTGGGAGAATGCATTTATCCATTTTCTGAATTATTATTTTCAGTTCCGCTTGTGGTCCGTTTACTCACTAGAACATACTTGGGCAATGATGTACCCTTTTCTGGACTTTCTAACTCAAGTACACACACAAAGACAGATGCACAATATTGATCATACACAGTCATCACTCTCTTTCACACCCACACAGATTCCTCAGTTCTTCCACCCACACAAACACACACACACCTCACACCAGATTCTCCATCTCTAGGTGTAGCCACATGATGCACTTACACACACCTCACACCAGATTTTCCATCTCTGGGTGTAGCCACGTGATGCACTTACTCCAGCTTGGGCAACCTTTTCCGACTCTGGGCAGGCTTACCATCTGGCACCCACCAGATGTTCCACTGGCACATGGTGGGGAGGGCAGCTGGCTGCTATACTCTGCATCCTCAGAAAAAGTCCATGGATGCAGCACATAGCAGCCATACCCAAAATGTGCTATAGCTGCCCAAGGCTTGGTAGCCTGTGTGCCCATGCCCTGACTGCCCCACCATGTTGCAAGGTCTGCTGTGGGGCTTTGAGTGGTGGGCACTCTTGAGCATCACTCGTGGCTGTATCACGGCAGGGGGTGGGATATTGGCTGGACTGAGGGAGGAAGGAAGGGCAGGGCCAGGTACCCGAGTATGTGCCTGACACCTAAGTTTGTCCTGGTTGTGGCAGAAGATCTGAAAGTGGCTGCCTACCCAATTGCCCGATGGTGGTGGTGGGAACTGTCTGCCCAGCTCCCTGCACTGGCCCTGCAGTGTGACGACTGCGCTTGCCCGCCATGGGGCCAGCGGGGATCAGGCCCTCCACAGTTCATGTGGCTGCACCCTGTGTCCTTACATCCATTTGTGACACATAGCAGAGAATTACTCCACCATGCAGTTTATTCACTATTCAACCTTGCCACCAAACACTCAAATAATGTAAGTTTTGCATTTTTCTTTGCTTAGGCCTCAAATATTTATGATCTCTTTGAGGTATAAGAGGACAAATGTCTTCTCTTCATCTCTAGGACTGAAAAGGGATTGATCAGGAAGAACATTGGTGAAAGGTTTGTTTGGCCCTAGTCCTCTAGGCAGAAAGGAGAAATGTTCTGCATGACCTCAATGAGCCATAGGTGAGAAAGAAATAGGATAAATTCATAATAGGGAGCAGAGGTAAAATAGAGAGGACCTTTAAGTCTTCACTTTCCTTTCATATTGCTTAAGGATAGGGACAGATGGGTACCATGTGAGATTTAGTGTGGGTGAATGGGACTGAACTAGAACAAACTGAACAAACTTAACTGAACAGTCCTGACGGACTGCACTAGAATGAGTGACAGCTCCTTTATCTGACATTGTAATAATAGCCAGTAGCATGACAACTTGATCCACATTCTTACGTTTTTTCTCCACATAAGTACTACAAGTGTGTGTGTGTGTGTGTATGAGAGAGAGAGAGAGATATGAATTTCTGCACAAAATGATAAAAGTCGTGTCCACATTCATCTGGCAAGTATGATGTGGCAGTGGTACTAGACGATGATGGTGATTGACAGTTATTTTGCCTCCATCACTTCTAATAGCAAGCATACTGCCCTCTTGAAAGATTATTTTGTAAAATGTGAGAAGCTGACACATTCTTTGTAGTCATTTAGAAGTTCTCTGTGTCCCTGTCCAGAATACTGACTTAATTAAAGCAACTGTTCAGTTTTCTGGGACCACATGAGGTTTTTTTAACCTTTAGTTAGGTTAATCACTGCAATTATGTTACACTTATAAAAAGTGAAGGAAATCAGAATCTTTTATATACTTTTCAACTGCAAGACATGCTGTCCAAATCTGTTGATTTCATCGGGAAAGAACTTGGGATACATTTGGGGCCCTATCTCTTGTCGACAGAGTTCTAGTTCACATGCCAATCATGCCTTGCCCTGTTTATTTTTTATTTATTTTTAATTAAAATATTTAATATCCCACCCCTCCTGCCACAGGCAGCTCAGGGCGGCCCACAACAACACAAATCAACAATCTATAAAACCATACAATTATAAAAACATATCACTTCCCCCCCATCCCTCTCCTCCCCCACCCTCTACCCATCTCCCCCGCCAAACACTTGACAGAACAGTCAAGTCTTACAGCTTTTAGAAAAAGGGGGAAGGTCCCGGGCCAGACGTATCCCCACTGGAAGGGAGTTCAACAGCCTTGGTGCAGCCACTGAAAACACCCTCCCCTGCATGGCCCCCCCAGAAGTCTTGGGGAGCCACAAGTCAGGCAAGAGCTGCAGCACCCACCCAGACACGTGCCAGCCAGGGTCTCAAATTGCCAACACTAGCACCCCAAGAAAGGCAGGATTTCACCTGTCTTATTTCTGGGCCTGCTGGGGGGGGGGGGAGCGTCACGCATGAGCCGCAGCACCCACCCAGACAAGTGCCAGCCAGGGTCTCAAATTGCCAACACTAGCTACCCAAGAAGGGCTGGATTTGCACGTGTCTTATTTCTGGGTCTGACGGGGGGGGGGGGGGGGCTCTTTCAGCAGGCGCAGCAGCCAGAGTCTCAACTTACAGACACTACAGCACTACAGGTGGTGGTGGTATACGTGGGAGAAACGGAAAGAGGTGAGTAGGCAGCACTGCAGCACCATCCATCTACTTGGTGTGGGAGAATGAGCAATTGTTCTGGGAAGGACTAGAGGCATCACCATGAATGCATGATATTCTGTAGATGTCTGTGTTCCTGTTTCAGAGAGGGTGATGATGACACCGCTGGTGCCAGATCCCCAGAGGAGGGGATGGCCATGGAGGGTAACACCACAGGATGAGAAGGCCAGGGGGTGCCCAATGAGGGGGCCCAGAAACACAGGCAAGGGCAACAGAACCCATGGAACCAGCCTGAACAGCAGCGAGCCAGGTAC
This sequence comes from Sphenodon punctatus, assembly GCA_003113815.1. NCBI lineage: Eukaryota > Metazoa > Chordata > Lepidosauria > Sphenodontia > Sphenodontidae > Sphenodon > Sphenodon punctatus. Next base: position 1,864,924 of record QEPC01007587.1, read on the forward strand.
AGCAGTGAATGAACGGAAAGTGACCCAAGGCGGCATGGGGGAGGCGGGAGCACATGGTGTGGCTGACATCCAGGGATCCAAAGACACCGGGGGCCTCACAGCCAGCTGCAGGGGGTCATGAAGGGGCCCGGGGCAGGGTGGCCTACCAGATGCACCTAGTGGGGCCACTGAGGCATGCCCCAATGGTAGCCCAGCGCAGACATGTGGTGGGCAATGAGGTAGTAGGCCTCGAATGGATCCTGTACGGCAATCCCCACCTGAACATCAGCATGGGCCCACACACCAGTCAGCACCACCAGCTCCCCTGTGGTGGGCTTAGACAAGCCACAGTCAGCAACAGTGGGCCATGGAAGGTGCCCAAGCTCCAACAGGTGGTGATACGCTGCCCCCATGCAACCGCTGGTACCCACGGGCCCCGTGGATGCAGCCAAAGAAGGAAACAGCCATGGCAGGGCCCCCCTCTGCCAGACAGGTCATGAATGTGGCCAGGCTGCACACTGAGAGGGCTGACACCAGGGGCGGATTGGCCATTGAACCCACCGGGAGGATTCCCAGTGGGCCAGGCTGGGCTGGAGGGCCGGTCCCACTGTCTTTTAAAAAAAAAATATTTTATTTTTTAAAAAAGAATTGTTGGCCCTGACCCCTGTCGGGCCGGGTGGGGGGAGGCCTCACCTGCCTGAGTGCCTCTCCCTCCTAGGAGCAAAGCAGCAGCTGCAGCTGCAGCTGCAGCTGCAGCTGCAGCGGGGACTCAATTGGGCTGGGAGATAAGACTGTGTTTATAAACACAGCTCCTCCTCCCCACGTGCTGATCAGAAGGTTGCTACCTTGTAAAGAAGGTTCTTCGAGATGGCTCCTGTGCTCTGCACGCAGAGAGCACTTGTGGAGCAGGCAACTCAAAGCAGGGGAGGATGGAGCCTCAGCCGTGGGGCAGCAGGTAGGGCCTGCTGGGGGGCTTGGGCCTGCTTGGGGGGGCTGGGGCCTTCTTGGGGGGCTGGGGG
>QEPC01007587.1:1866333-1884289 GCA_003113815.1 Sphenodon punctatus
GCTTGGGCCTCATGGGGGGGGTCTCATGGGGACTGGGGGGATCCTGGCTGGGGGATGGGGGGCTGGCTTGGGGCCTCCTGAGGGCTGGGGGGGGAGTCTGTCTGGGGGCTGGCTTGGGGCCTCATGGGGGGATTGGGAGGGAATCTGGGGAGCTCCAAGGACATGCGATAAGCCCACATGCTGCAACATGGGATGACTAATGAGTGAGGCATGGGGTGAGGACCCAACACAGCTTCAGGAACTGAGTGCACAGACAGTACAGCCAACAATGATAGCAGGGCGGTGATGACAACAGGCACCTAATGCTGATAGCAGGGAGGTGATGACAACAGGCAAGCAGCTGCGGACCACATGCCTGGGTGCATTTGGGTCCAGGGCATGAGCCCCCATGCTGGGAGCGCTGCTGTGCTCAGAGGGGGGCGCACTCAACAGCCGCACACCAGCTTCCTACCTACCACCGGGGAAACTGGCCACGGGGGTGAGCAGAGGTGCCCAGGGGTGCACAGGTGCAAGGGCAGGGCAAGGAGCCGGGGCAGGGCCGGCCCTCAGGCAAGAGAGGGGCACACCAGACAGCACCAGGGACACAGTTCGCCATGGATGTGGGATGGAGGGGCACCTGTGGGATGCACCTTGCCATCTGCGCGGAGTGGATCTGGACGCACACAGACCTCATGCGCATCTCCATGGATGCAAGCCACCTGGCTTCTCGCATATGGGTGTGCATAGCCAGGAACGCTGCAGCCACCCGACGTGCCCACCATTGGCGCAGGAGCTCTCTGGTCAGGCTCAGGGCCCTGCGGGTGTTTGGGACATACTAACTGGGCCCTCCGCTGCTCCTGACAGTGGCCAGCAGCACTCCGCGAGGCAGCCGGCTGACAATGCTGGAGGAGGTAGGCCATTGGACATGCAGCTATGCTCCCTATGCCCATTGAATGGCGGATCTGGGTCACTGAGTGGGCACAGGGGTGGTAGGCTGGGGCCCTGGCCCATTGGGATGAAACCACCTGGAGGGCGCATTTCAGGATGGACAGGCGGTGCCTCCTGCGACTTGCTGAGCTGTTTACACTCTGGCTGGAGTGGCAACACACCCCCATGCAGGCACCCATTCCCATGGTCCAGCGCGTGGCCATAGCAGTCTGGGCCCTGGCATCACCCAATTCCTGCTGCTCCATATCCCAGCACTTCAGTGGTGGGGTGAGCACCGTTGCCAGTATTCTGAGGGACTTCTGCGTGGCCATGGAGGGCGTGCTCCTGGACCATGAAATCCAGCTCATGGACCAGGATGCCATGGCCAGCTTTATGGCTGGCAGCTTCCCCAACTGCCTGGGTGCCATGGATGGCACCCACATAGAAATCCTCTGCTTCTCCAAGCGAGAGGCCGCGGAATACATCAGCTGGCACGGGTACCATTCCCTGTAGCTCCAGGTGGTGGTTAACCACCGGGGACAGTTCATTGACATCTACACCGGCCACTATGGCCACGATGCCAGGATCCTGGTCATCTTGCCCCTCTATGCCTGGATGTACCAGGGGAACTTTGAGGACATGGGGATGACGAGGATCGAGGGGTTACTGATGACCCCCTAAATCCTGGGGGACCTGGCCTATCCCCTCCTCCAATTGCTCATTAAGACATACCCGGTCACCAGGAACCCTGTGGAGGTGCTCTACAACACCCGCCTCTGTGCCTCCAGGACTGTGGTCAAGGAAACCTTCAGTGCCCTCAAGCAGCGCTGGAGGTGTCTAGTGATCCGACTGGACTACACGGTAGAGACCTCGGACCTCATGATTGGTGCCTGCTGTGTGCTACACAACATGTGCGAGACCGATGGGGCTACCCTCGAGTTACCCATGCCCCAGCACCCACCTGGACCCGTGCCGCTCTACGTGAATGCCGATAATCCGATGGAGTACCGCTATGCCAATCAGATCTGGGCTGCCCTGGTGAGGCGGGTTTCCAGAGATGCTACCTGGTGCTCACCCCCACCCCCCAGTGGCCAGCATTTGTACCCGGCCCACACCCACAGGTATCCCACTGGCCCCAACCACTGTACAGAGGTCTCTGACAGTGTCCTGGGAGGGCTCCATGTCCGGAACATCCAGAGGGGTTAGGGTGGGGGGAAGCTCTGGTGCTGGATGGGCCCCCTGGGAGGCTGCTGTCTCGGGAGGCCTGGTGGGACCGGGAGGTGGATGCGTGGGCCCTGAAGGCATGCCGGTGGCTGGGGCAGTGGAGGGGGAGGTCGGGGCGCTGCGAGGTCCAGCACAGGGTGGGGGCCGGCAGGATGCCTGGAGGAGCGGCTTCCATGACGTATGCGCTCATGGTCCCCACATGTAGCAGCAGCGATGTGCCTATGTTATGGGACCGGTCATTCTTTCACAAGTGCCCCAACACCATCCAGTCTATGGCCTGCTCCAGTCACCTGAACACCTCCAACTGCTTGTTTTGCTCCTGGCGCTCACACCTCTGCTTACAGCCTCTGGTCCCTGGCCTCTGCCTGCTGCAGGGCCCTCTCCATGGCCACCTCTATGCGGACGATGGCCACTATCATCCGCTCCCCCTGCTCAGTGGTGGTCTGGATGATCTCCTCTGCCTGCTCCTCCCTCTGGTGCCATACCTGAGCCCTGTGCTCCTGCATCTGCTGTGCCTGGGGCATTGGTTCGGCTGGTGGGGCCGCTGCTGGTTCCCATTGGGGTGCATAATGTGGTCCTTTAGTCCACCCCTGGTGCCTGCCTTCCACCCCGTTGTGGTGCTGAAGGTGGTGGGATGGACCTCCGGTGGGTGGGCACCATGTACCCTCCCCCCGGCAGCCCCCTGTGCCCAGGATGTCCCTCCTTCATACCCCCCACTCCAGTGTGCCCCATGTGCAACCCCATGCCCCCCCTGCCATGCAGCCTCACCTTGGTCTTCCAGCTGCTCCTGCAGCTGCTCCCCACTGTACCCTTCAAATGATGGTCCCATGTGCTGGGGTGTGCCCTGACCTGTTGGGAAACGGGTTGGGGTGGGTTTCAGTACCCCTGTATGGGCCCGGTTCCCATCCCATAACCACCCCATCCCTTCGCGTTGGAACCGGTGCCTGGTCTGCTGTACCTGCTCCCCCTGTTCTGTGCCTGGGTGGGCCCCAGTGCCCCCCGACCCCCTATCCATGGTATGGGGTTTCTGGGGGCTACTGGGAGGGGTCCGCACCCTGTGGCCCCCCACCCATGGGCCCGTCCCCTATGGTGCATTCCCCCTCCCAGCTACTTGCCTACCCTCCATTTTTGTCTCTGAGCCCCCTGAGGCTGGCCCCTCGGTGTGGCTGTGCTCCCCCTGCGTCCACTGACTGGGGGTGACCAGTGTACCAGCCTCGGATCCTCCCAAGTCATATTGCAGGTGTGTTCTCCCAGTGCTGGTGCATGAGGGGGGCCTGCCTCTCCCTGAGGTTCTGGGGCACTCCTCTTGGGGGGATGGGACCCCGGAGCTTGGGCCTTCTTGCGGGGCTGCCAGGGGCAGGGGTATGTCAACCCATTCCCAACCCTGGAGGTTGACACTCCCCACAAGCCATGGGGCAACTATGGAGCCCTTCATGTGTAGGATGTGTTCCAGGACATCATAGTAGGGGGAGGTCCATGCTCCATGTCCGCACCACCGGTTATTGTTCTTTATTGAATTGTTCCCCCTCTTGAGCACCTTCTAGGGATGAGCTTACAGAACCAAGAACAGAAATTCGGTTCGGTTCAAAAATCGAGTTCGGTTTGGAAGTTCAGTTCGGTTGACCGAACTATTCGAGTTCGGTCTGAACTCTGAACTTCCTAACAGATTTTGGAAATTCAAACCTCATTGAACTAAATAGAATATTATCTTATAGGGATGGGCATACAGAACCGAGTTCGGAAATTTGGTTCAGTTCGGTTCCAAAATCGAGTTCGGTTCAGAAGTTCGGTTCAGTCGACCAAACTGGTCAACTTCGGTCCAAACTCTGAACTTTCGAACTGCGTTCGCCCATCCCTAGCTCCTTCACCTTGGAGTGGCATTGAGCCACTGTCCTGTGGTGTCCTGCTACCTCCATGTCCCACACTATCGCGTTGTAGACATGCTCATTCCACAACTTTACCACTAGTTTCACCTGGTGCTCCAGGGACCCCCATATCCTTATAAAATCCTGTGTCTCTTTGTGCCACCAGTTCCCCCCTCGATGGTACGTCTGTCTCCTGCATGTGCTCTCCTGCTCCTCCTCTTCCTCTGCTTGTCTTCCACCTGTCTCCTCAAGGAGCTCTGGTTCCCGGGTCCATTTCTGGTTCTGTGGGTTGTAACGGGGGGTGTTAGTTGCCTGGGTCCCTCATCTCCACGACCCGCCTCCCTTACTCCCTGCTGCCAGATCCCCCCCGGTGCCCCTTTGCTGCTGTGCGGCCCCCCTCACTTGCCTTACCCATTTCTGGGGTGCCTCTGTTCCCTGTCCAATTGTCCCCTCTGGACCAGCCTGCCTTAGCTACTGCTGCTCCTCTGCCACCACCTCCATCTCCAGCACCACCTCCTCCTCCTCCCTTCCTTGTTCACCCTCTGTGCTCTTCTCCCTTCCGCCTTCCCACCACGTTCCCCTGCTTCTGTGTGCCCTTTAAATCTCCCTCCCCAGTCTGTGTGTTGCTCATTGCCTGGCAGTGACGCTGCATGCTTTTGCCCCAGGTGGGGATCATTTTGTTTGCTTCCAGCTGGTGGTTGCCATTCAGTCGTTGTTTTTTGCTATTTCCCTGAGGGTGTTTTCAGATGTTAAGAGATGACAGTCAACCACAGTGAACCACACACAACCCCGCGGTGGGGCTAAAGGGCCCCGAATGTCTGTTCAGCGGTCACCCGATGTTCACCACAGACAATCCCCAGCAGGGGACAAAGCTAACCACCCTTTCAGAGGTCTGGACAGGACCATCTCCAAAAGGGTGGTCAAAGCAATTCCCATCAGGAAACAACAAAATATAATGACTGAACGGCAACCACCAGCTGGAAGCAATCAAAATGATTCGCAGCCGGGGACAAAGCACGTAGCATCGCTGCTAGGCAATGACCAACAACACAGGCTGGGGAGGATGATTTAAAGGGCACCCAGCAGCAGGGGGACATGGAGGGATGGAGTGAGGCAGAAGGGAGAGGAGAGCGGAGGGTGAGCGAGCAAGGGAGGAGGAGGTGGAGGAGGAGGTGGAGGAGGTGCAGGTGCTAGAGGTGGTCATGCTGCACATGGAGGCAGTGGAGGGAGAGCATCAGCAGCAGCTGGGACAGGCCACCCAAGAGGCAGCAACTGGCCTAGGGGATGAGGCACCCCAGAAATGGGTACGGGGAGCAAGGTGGGGCAGCGGCACAGTGGCACCAAGGCAGTGGCCGGGCTGGCAGGAGGGAGAAAGGGGGAGGGCCACAGGTCTGAGGCAACCAACTGCCCCTTCCTTATGACCCACAGACATGGAAGTGGGCCCAGAAGCCCGAGCCCCCGGAGGAGACAGATAGAGAGCATGCAGAGGAGGAGGAGGACCAGGAGGACCCATGCGGAACATGGCTGTACCACCGAGGGGGGTAATGGGGGCACAGGGAACCACAGGATTTCATCAGGTTCTGGGGGATCCTGGAGCACCAGTTGGAGCTTGCGGTGAACCAGAGGAACGAACATGTGTACCAGGAGATTGTGCAGGACATGGAGGTGGCAGGGCACCACAGGACAGTGGCCCAGTGCCGCTCAAAGGTGAAGGAGCTCAAAGGGGGTAGAAGGCCATCAAGGACAACAACCGGCAGTCTGGGCACGGAGCCCGGACCTCCCCCTTCTATGACACCATGGACCACATCCTCCACATGAAGGGATTCATTGTCGCTCCGCGCCTCGTGGGGAGTGCCATGGTCCAGGGCAGGGTATGGGCTGATGTACCCCCTCCCCTCATCTCCCCGCTAGAAGGTACTGGTTCCAGCCCCCCACAGAGGAATGCCCAGGACCTCGGGGGCAGAAGACCCCCCTCGGGCACCAGCCCAGAGAGCCCCCAGTTGGTGTCTGTACCGGGAGGATCCGAGGCCAGCGCACTGGTCACCCTCAGCAAGGAGATGCAGGGGATCCCCAGTAACAATGAGGGACTGGCCTTGGAGAGCTCCAAGACTGACATTGAGGGTAATCAAGTGGGTGGGAGGGGAAATGGATTGGAGGGGATGGGATGAGGGGAGGAGCGGGCACACTGGCCACAGGGCTGCCCCCAGCAACCCCTGAAATCCCAGACCATGGAAAGGGGGCCCAGGGGCCGCCAGAGGGCATATTCCACCTACCCCCACCCACCCCATCCCATATCTTCACAGGTCATGGAACGCCCCAGCACCAGGGAAAGGCAGGCAAGGGGGATGGTGGCGAGCAGCCCCAGGAGCAGCCAGAGGTCCCAGCTAAGGCAACTTGGCAAGTGGGGGGAGAGGGGGCCAGGGGATGCTGGTCTGGGAATCCAGCCCATGTGGTGAAGGGGAGGGTGACCTCAACGCAGAGGAACACTGGGGGAGGTCACCAGCCAGCCACACAAGGGGGGGTGCACAAGACCCCCCCACCCATGGCACGGGATGGGCGTGGGTGGCTGGGGTGCCTAACCAACCCCTAATGTGCACCCGAACAGGGTGACCCGCCAGGTCCCAGCAAGCCGGCCTCGTGCCCCTGGCTCAGTGGATGAGGGAGCACCGTGCATGGGTATGGCGTTGGAGGGAGGAGCAGGCGGAGGACATAGTTCTCACCATCACCGAGCAGGGCGAGCGGATGATAGTGGCAATCAACTGCATGGAGGCGGCCACCAAAAGGGCCGTGCAGCAAGCAGAGGCAATGGACTGGAGGGTGCAGATGGAGGCGGGAGCACCAGGAGGCGGGAGCACCAGAAGCACAGCAGGCAAGTGGAGGCATTCAGGCGGCTGGAACAGGCCATCAACTGGATGGTGAGGAAGCACTCTGCTAAGATGGACTGGTCCCATAACATTGGGACCTTGCTGCTGCTGCACATGGGGACCATGAGCACGTACGTAATGGCCCCCGCCCCGCCGGGCAACCTGCCTGCCCTGGCCCTGATGCCGGGTCCCTCGGTGCCCCCACTGCCTCCGCCACCGCCCCATCCACCAGCAAACCCGCAGGGCCCGCGCATCTGCCTACCAGTTCCTGGAGGCCTCTGGAGGGAGCAAACTCCCGGGGGGGCCCTCCAGCCCCGAGTCTGCCCTCCCTCCCAACAACGCCTGCCGCTCAGGACATCGAGGCATCCCAGGACACTGTCTGGGACACGAACAGTGGGTGGGAGGGGAGCACCCAAAGATTTGCGGTGGCCACAGGGTGGCTGAGAGGAAGGACCTGGAGACAGGCAGGTTGTGGGGTCAGAGGGGGAAGGGGGGGAAAGCGGGCTGAGGGGGGGTGGACATGGTACTGGGAGGTGGGTGGTGGTGGTGGTGGGGTTAACTGTAGGAGGTATGCACAATAAAGGCACGGGCACCACAGTCACTGCGGTTATTCTGTTTCACGGGCCCGGGGCTGGGGCGGGTGCATATCTGATGTGTGCCCAGGGTTCCCGTGAGGTCCCCAGGGTGGTGGAGACTTTGGTGTGTGGTTTCAAGCCCCAGCCTCATGGATGATCCGCCTAGCCAGGGCAGCATGGCTCTTTGTGTATCGGTACTCCCGCGGGTTCTCTGCGTTCACAGAGAGAGGCAAGGCTCAGGAGGGCGCTGGGGCCCGGGGTAGTCAAGGGCAGCCCCATCAGTCTCGCACACATTGTCCAGAATACAGCAGGCTCCGATCACCAGGGCCGAGGTCTCCACTGTGTAGTTCAGCCGGCCCACAAGGCACCTCCAGCACTGCTTGAGGACCCCAAAGGCCCTCTCGACCACGGTCTGGCTGGCACACAGTCAGGTATTGTACAGCACCTCCACAGGGTTCCTGGAAACCAGGTATGCCTTCATAAGCCACTGGGTGAGTGAATCAGCTGGGTCCCCCGGGATGCAGGGGGGCATTAGCACCCCCTCGATCTGGGTTATCCCCATGTCTGCAAAGTCCCCGCTATACATCCAGGCATAGAATGGTGAGATGGTCATGATCCGGGCATTGTGGCTGAACCCAGAGTGGCCTGTGTAAATGTCTATGAAAAGTCCCTGGTGGTCCACAACCACCTGCAGCTTCAGGGAGTGGTACACATGCCGGTTGACATATTAGGCAGCCTCTCCATTGGAAGGGCGGAGGACGTCAATGTGGGTGCCATCCACAGTGCCCATGCATTTGGGGAATCCTCCAGCCACAAAGCCGGTCATCACGGCCTCCTGGTCCACCAGCTCCTGGTCCAGGAGCATGCCCTCCACTGCCTCGCAGACGCCTCACAGGATCCTGGTGACAGTGCTCACCCAAAGCCGAAGTGCTGTGAGATGGAACGGCAGGAGTTGGATGTTGCAAGGGCCCAGACCCCGATGGCCACCTGCTGGACTATGGGAATGGGGGCCCGCGTGGAGATGTGCTGCTGCTCCAGCCAGGGCGTTAACAGCTCCGCGGGTCAGAGGAAGATGCACCTGTCCGTCCAAAAGTGCGCTTTCCAGTTGGCCTTGTCCCAGTGAGCCAGTGCCCTGGCCCACCACCCCTGTGCCTGCTCAATGACCCATACCCACTGGGCAGTGCGTATAGCGAGCAGGACTGCACATCCCATGGTCTGCCTCCGCCACTGGAGCCGGCTGGCTGCCTCATGGAGCGAAGAAAGCCCGCTGCCGGATGTGGAATTGGGCCTGTCAGGCCATTCTAGACACCTGCTGGGCCCTGAGCCGGGCCAGGGAGTGCCTGTGCCCGTGGTGGACTCACTGGGTTTTAGCTGCACTCCTGGCCATGCACACCTTCAGCCAGGTGGCCAGGTGCACCTCTGCGGTCTGGATGCACAAGAGGTCAGTGTGAGAGTGGTACCACTCTGTGCAGACTGCTGGGTGCATCCTGCAGGTGCCCAGCCATCGTAGCTCCATGTTGAACGGTGTCCTGGATGGGGTGCAGCTGCAACCATTATAGGCTGGTGCATGTGTAGTCCCACCCCCAGATTGTGACCTGGCAACCAATCACGGGGCCCCGGGCCACCTTTGTCTGCCCCCTCAGTCGGCAGGCCTGGCTCCTGCAGGACGGCAGATGTGGGGAGGCAGGGGGCACCCCATTGAGCACACCTGAGGTCTCTGCATGAGGCCTGGGGCCTGGTCCAGCCTGTGTCCAGCCTGTGTCCAGGTGTGTGGGCAGCACTGCATTCCTGCTGTCATCACCTCCCACTGATCTGTGTTGACTGCCTGTTGTCCTCACTGCCCTGATCTGTGTGTAGGCTGTCCTGTGTGTGTGCTCGGTTCCAGCAGCTGGGATGGGGCCGCACCCCATGCCTCGCTCATCTGTTGTGCCATGTTGCGGCCGGTGGCCTTACTGCTTGGTCTTGGAGCTCCCCTGCTTCCCCTCCCATCCCTCCAGGGATTGTGGGGTCCCTCTTTCATTGCAGTTAGTATTCATCACTTGTTGGACCATGGTTGGCTGTGCTTCCCCAGGTCTCGTGAACCCCACCCCACCGGGGGCCCCCCATAGCTGGACATTCCACGAGACCATGGCCCTGTGTGACCTGTGGCATTCCCCAGCTGTGAAATTGCTCCTGAGCTGCCCAGACAGCCTCACAGGTGCCTATGCGAGTCTGAGCTATGGCCTGCGCTACTTTGACTATGAGGTGAGTGCCTGTGATTGCTGGTTGCATGCAGAGATGCTGGGCCTCGATTCCTTGCCCAATGGGGGCATCCCGGAGATGAGGTGCTCGCATGTGGGGTGGTCCATGGTGGAGACCGTGTCTTCTCTCTGTGTGTGCAGCCTGGCCACCTACATGGCCTGTCTGGCAGAGGGGGGCCCTGCCCTCGCCGTGTCCTTCTTTAGCTGCGTTCATGGGACCCGTGGGTATCAGTGGTCCCGTGGGGTGGTCTATCACTGCCTGTTGGATATCAGTCACCTTCCGTGGCCCCCTGATGCTGACTATGGCTTGACGGAGCCCACAGAGGTGGAGCTGGTGGCACTGGCTGGTTTGTGGTCCTGATCCAATGTCCAGGTGGGTCTCGTCATGCAGGATCCCTTCGAGGCATACTATCTCATCGTCAACCACATGTCTGCACTGGGCTACCATCGGGGCATGCTTCAGTGGCCGCACTTTGTGCTGTGAGCCCCCTTGTGCCTTCTGGACCCTGGATTCTGGCCTCGCTGTGGGCGCCCATCTCCACCCTGACGCCGTGGGTCACTGCCTGCTCCCTCCATTATGTCCCTGGCTCACTTCTGTGCAGGCTGGTTCTGGGGGTTCTGCTCCCACTGCCTCCTCCACAGGCCCCCCCTGTCCTCCTCTGCAACTGGTGTTCCCCCCATGGCTGCCTTCTCCTGTGGCTGTGTTCTGATTTCTGAGTCAGTTCCCAGCACCCCGGGTACTTCTGTTCTTCCTCATCCGGCCGCACTCGTGCCCATGCCCATGCCCCCCCCCTCCCAGGTTGACTCTGTGACCGCGGGGTTCTGGGACCACCAGACTGCACCTCTGGTATCCATACTTCGCAGACAAGATTGCTCAGATTTAGAGTGACTTTGATGATGGATTAGAGGCAGTAGTCAGAGAGCACAAGGTAATAGAGGCTCTGTCTGGTCCATCTTTGTGGGGGGAGTTTCAGGACGTGATGTCGGACGATTTGGTGGATGTCTTGGGGTCTGTGAGAGCCACTTGTTGTGAACTTGATCCGTGCCCATCTTGGTTTGTGAAAGCCTCCAGGGACACGTTGGGGACGGTGCTGGTGAGGGTGGCTAACGTGTCCTTGCAGCAGGGCAGGTTGTCGCTCAGCCTCAAGAAGGCTGTGGTGCGCCCCCTACTGAAGAAACCATCATTGGACGTGGATGCATTTGCCAGCTACCAACCTGTCTCTAACCTTACCTTTTTAGGGAAGGTTATTGAACGGGCGGTGGCGATCAAGCTCCAGGTGCATCTAGACAGCATTGGTTTCCTGGACCCTTTTGAATAGGGGTAGGAATTTTGGTTTACCCCCGGTATCCGAAACTGCCCGTATTTTGCTGTACTGCAGTTTTGGATTAACCCAATAATCTGGGGTACCGGTTCCCCGTGATGGATGGCCACAATGTAAAAAAAACAAATACAGAAACCCCCACTCACATTCCCTCCCCCATCCCAGGTTGGATTTTTTCTTTTAATTTTTACCTGAAGTCCGGCTGCTAGTGCGGGCTCCGGTCTGCTGCCGTGCCGGTGGCGGTGAACAAGAGTCAGCACCAGCAGAAGCCAAGGTGATCCCTGGGGTGGGGGGTAGTTTAACACCCCACACCCCAGGGATTGCCCTACCCCCACCCCCCAGATCGCCTTACTTGTCCTCCAGGTGGTGGCGGAAGGCTTAATGATGGACTGAAGGGAAGGCCCAGTGATGGGCTGAAGGGAAGCCAGCCACTAGCGCTGAAGCCGCCTGGACCCGCGCTGTGCTGCTGCTGCTGCTGCCACCACCCAGAGGACAAGTAAGGTGATCTGGAGGGGCAGGGAAATCCCTGGGGTGGGGGAGTTAAACCACCACCCCACCCCAGGGATCACCTAATACCTGCTGGTGCGGAGCCCACACTAGCAGCCGGACATTGGAATACATTTTTTTTAAAAAAATCCAGGCTGGGGAGGGTGGGTGGGTGGTGTCCCCCCTTCCACCTGTGCAACCTGGGAGGAGGAGGTATGGGTTTTTTTTAAATTGATTTCAATGGGGACAGTTCCCCATTAAAATCAATGAAATAAAACCAGTACCGGTATACCTGTTTTTTGCGCCAAGTCCCACCCTTACTTTTCAATCTGGGTTCCGCCCTGGCTATGACACAGATGGTGTTGGTGGCCTCGGTTGATGATCTCCACTGAGAGATAGACACAGGACAGTAAACATTTCTCATTCTGCTAGATCTGTGGTGGATTTTTCTATCCACAAGGAATGAGAGGAGGCCATTACTTGGAACGTTCCCAAAATTTATTCAAGTATGCAGCTATGGAACTGCCTAGCATTCAACACTGGAAGACACTTGAGCTCCCCCCCAAACCCCCTTACAGACAAAGGATTCAGTTTTAGCCAGTCTACACTTAATATGTTATTATTTGCCACATAAGGAATTGCTAGCTTGGTTTGTCACTTCTGCGCAGTACACTTAGTTACATAATTCTCTTAACTTTGGGGGGGTTTTTTATACACGAATTACTTGTCCTCTGCTGATTAGCTCCTGGAGACTGCAATTTAGAGCATGAGATAATGGGGGTGGGCAGCAATTGGTTACTATAGGAAGGACACAAGCTGGCCATGCAGAGGGGGTTCTGTGAGTTCACATAGTGGTTAAAACTATTCTACCTCATTTCCCCCTTTGAGGCTCCTGAGCCTACGAGGGAGCCTCACTCTGGTGGGGCTGCAAGCGCATGCGCTCATCGATGAGCTTGCGTACCTTGACTTTTTCCTTAAGGGTGGAAGTATTCTTTGTACATTTGCTTAATGAGGCAAAACAAGAGCTTGAATACAATATATATGAATACAAACAGCAGGAGGAAAGACATAACCCTGTACAGTATGCGCCAGATGAAAACCGGAATATTGGGAAAGAGGCCCTCAAGCCAAGAGAAAAGCCCCCCCCCGTCAATTTCCCACCCATCAGAGGGAACCAGGGTTAAATTGGAGCGTAAGTCCTTGACTGCTTGTCAGATTTGGCCAATAGCAAAGTGCAGGCTTTGGGCATTATCAGGAATAAGAGTTCTGCTGAAAGGCTACCATTGTGTTAAGGGAGTGCAGGAGGATCAGCATGCTGGCAGTGAGATGCATGGATCCAGACATTTTTACCTTCTACCTTAACAGCCATGTGTGTTGTCATCAAAACCAAGTATGGGCCCATCCAACGGGGAGCAAAGCAGTTTTTCCACCTGAATTCAATATTTGCTGAACAGCTGACAAGTGGGACAGGAGAGAATGAGTTGGCGCAAACCCGCAAACCAGTGGGTGGAGATCTGTGAGGTGTTCCCCCCTTTTGTTCGGGTGCGAGTGCAGATGAGCCACTCAAACAAGATGTTGTAGGAGAGCCCGTGGCATGACAGGGTGTCCATCATGGTGTCAGATAATGCCTTGGGGGTCAGGAACACAGTTGGCTTTGGTCTAGATGGTGCGTTCTGACAGGGTGGCATCCGACTGGAGTCGCAAAAGCTTTGAGACATCCGGTGTGGAAGGTACAGGTTCTGAAAGAGATACTGCAATAACGAGAGTTACAGGTGGGTCACACCTGGCTGCTTGTTGTGCAGCCTTATCAGCCAAGTGTTTACCAAGGGTCTCAGGAGTAGAAGCCTTGGTATGGGCCTGGACATGAATAGCAGAGAGCAGAGGAGAGTTTAAGAAGCTCAGAGATGTACAAAGCTCCCGCTCCCTCCAGATGACGCCAAAGGAGTGACAAACACCAAAGGCATAGTGAAAGTCATGTAAACATTGATAGTACAGTTCTGAGCCAAACAGCAAGTTTTGGTGAGAGCCCACAAGTTTAGCTGGCTGTGCCGAACAGACTTGAGAAAGGAAATGAGCTTCCAAAAGAGTATGCTAAGTCATCAGGTGCAGAAAGAAGAGAAGTGGAGGTACTCGTCGAAAGGTGATGTTTTTAGAAAACAATAAAAGTTCATGGCAAAAAGGGTAAAGGTACACTGAGAAGAGGAGGAAGGGTTAATAAAAGCAAACAGGTACTGAGAATCAGGGTACACTGGAACCGAGAAAAAAAACTTGAGAAAGATCAATACCAGTAAAATACTTAGCAAAGGCTGGAATACGGACAATGGTAGTAACAGGATCAGGGACAACAGGATGAAGGGGAATAACAAATTGATTTACCTTACGCAGGTCTTGAACAAACCTGTAGACAGGGGTGCCATCAAGGTGGAACTTTCCTGGCTTTTTGACAGGCAAAATGGGACTATTAATAGGAGAGCGAGCAGAAACCAATACCCCAGAGAGGAGAAAAGCAGAAATAATAGGTTGAATACCAGGAATAGCTTCAGCTGAAAGAGGATACTGAGGCACTGAAGGGAACGGCTTGCCAGTTTTAACCTGGATGACAACTGGATCCACACCTCGCAGCAACCCAACATCACCAGGGTTGGTTGCCCACAATGTAGAAGGCAATTGGTTGAGGAGGACCCGCTGGCCAGGCAGGTACTCCTGTCCAGCCTTCTCAGTAGCTAGGGCCATCACGAGAGATGGGGTTAAGAGGTCAGGTACAGTAACAAATACTCCATCCAGGGAATAGGATATGTTTGCATTTAATTTACAGAGTAAGTCCCTCCCCAAGAGGTTTACAGGGATGTTTCTACTAAGAAGGAAAGGATGCCGCTTAGTGAGGGGTCTAATGGTTACAGTGGCCACCTCAGAAAGGGGCTGGGAGCTGGGAACACCATCAACTCCAATAGTGGAGAGGGAGACAGACAAGACAGATAGGCTAACAACATCACAAATCTTTAACATAGAACAGGTAGACAGGGGCCCCGTTAACAACAACAACAAAAGACACAGTAGGGCCCATTTGATTAACAGTTAAAGATAAAACACATAAACTGACTTTGGGAAATGAGGGACCCTCTTTGTTCCGGGATGAGGAGACCAGAGGGGAGCAGTGGATCGTAGCCTCCAATTTGCACAACAGATTCCTTCCCAACAAATTGACTGGGGTGTCACGGCTAATGAGGAAAGAGTACCACTCAGTGAGTGGGCCCAGGGTTACAGTGGCAACTTCAGAGAGTGGCTGGCTAGTTGTGACACCATTAACCCCTACAATGGGGATAGTACATCCCTCCCGGGGCAAGAAAGGGAGTGTCTGACGCTTTAAGCACAGAACAAGTAGCCCTGGTATCTACTAGGGCAGAAATAACATGACTATTGACAACAAGGGGCACAAGGGGTCTTGTATTTTTAAACTGAATTTTTTAATTCATTTTTTTAAATTGAATTTTATTATTGTATGTGTGATGTGAAAGCACACTCAAAGAAAATCCTCAAACACACTTACTTACATTCTCACTCAAAGACCTACAAGTCTTAAATAACACAAATTTTGTTACACACCCCTATATTCACATGAAGCAGGCATACATTGTTTCTTGCAGACATCTAGTATTAAACTTACACACAAATGCATACACCAACATGTGTGGAAAATAAGCTCTCTTCAGGATCATTAACACCCTATTTAAATGGAGAAGGTCCTCCTTTGTTAGGGGGTTTCAGTGTGAGCTGATTTACAAAGAACCTCTTGCTAAGAAAAACTCTTACCTCTTTTTTTAAAAAAAGACAAAAAACCCCAACAACCTTATAGCCAAAGTGGAGAACTACAATCTCATGAATTTCTGCAAAACTCAGAATTTAACATCTCAGGGCACTCAGGCAGAGTCCCTCATACACATACCCACATAGTCAAACACACAAATTACACATATTAGCACTGAAGCATGGTTAAAGGAAAACAAACAACACATGCTTGGGGAAGTACATGATTTTTAAGACTGCTAATTTTATTCCTCCTTACAGACAGTTTTAGCTGTTGCTGGTAAAAATAAATGGTTGCAAAAACAGTGTAAATGAGGCCCTATTTTTAACAAAATGCCTACCAACCAACACTACTAATCACAACAATAAAATAAATCTTCGTTACCCCCCCTTTTTTTAAAAAACACTTTCTCTTGCCTTCTTTCTAACTTACACAAAATTCTGCTTGTGGGGTAGGGAACACACCTACAGGCCTGGGGAAGGTAGATTTAGAAATCCATCCTGGCCTCTGCCGGAACCCCTTCCCAAACTGAATTTAGGATTAGCCTGGGTTTTCTCTCCTGGCATAGATGTTACTCCATGCCCATTTATGCAGTGTTAATTCTATCCTTCAAGAACTATTCTTAAAATCCTTTTCCCAACATCACTGTTCTGTATTCCCCTCCTCAACACACACACTCTAAAAAAGGGGAACGTGCCAGCAGTGGAGGTGCGCTTCCGGATAGATGGATTATAGGCTTCTGCGTCCCATAAATACCAAGTGTCCATTTGTTGGGGGTGGTTTTCCTTTAGGTTTCCTCTAAGGTGTTTGAGGACTGGGAAGGAGAAAGACCCCTCCAGAGGGAATTGCAATTCCGGATTGTCAAAGGTGTACAAATTCCACTTAGTAATGCCCAACCAAAATCAAACCAAAACTAAAACCTAACAAAGGCTAAACCAAAAACAAGGCGTCCCTTGTTTATCCCAAACCACAGTGGCACTTACCGCAGGAATCCAAAGGAGTCCTATGTTCCTCTCATCCAGGACAAGCCCCCAGAATTGTGGTGGATTTTTCTATCCACAAGGAATGAGAGGAGGCCATTACTTGGAACGTTCCCAAAATTTATTCAAGTATGCAGCTATGGGACTGCCTAGCATTCAACACTGGAAGACACTTGAGCTCCCCACCCCCAATCCCCCTTTTATACAAGTTACAGACAAAGGATTCAGTTTTAGCAAATCTACACTTAATACGTTATTATTTGCCACATAAGGAATTGCTAGCTTGGTTTGTTGCTTCTGCGCAGTACACTTAGTTACATAATTCTCTTATCTTTGGGGGTTTTTTTATACACAAGTTACTTGTCCTTTGCTGATTAGCTTCTGGAGACTGCAATTTAAAACATGAGATAATGGGGGCGGGCAGCAATTGGTTACTATAGGAAGGACACAAGCTGGCCATGCAGAGGGGGTTATGTGAGTTCACATAGTGATTAAAACAATTCTACCTCAATCTCTTGGCCGCTTTTGATACCGTGGACCATGGGCTGTTGTTGAGATGGCTGTGTGACCTGGGAGCTGAAACATCTTGCCCCCGCGCTTTGTCTCCATTATTATTTAATGTTTATATGCAGCCTCTGGGGGAGGTCATGAGAGGGATCGGGGTGCATTGTCACCAATATGCTGATGATACTCAGCTGTACCTCTCTTTTTCAGCTGACCCAGACCCTGCCGTCTCGTTGCTATCTCAGTGTTTGTAGTCTGTGGTGGAATGGATGTTGCAGAGCACACTGAAGCTCAACCCCAATAAGAGAGAGGTGATGGTGGTGGGGAGAGCAAGGGAGGTGTCGGCCCCCCTGATTGGGGGGGTCACCCTCCTGTAGCTCAACACGTAGGTGGTGGTGCTGGACACGGATCTCCACCTGGAGCAGCAGGTAGAGGGGGTGGTGAAGGCTGCCTTCTGACAGTTGTATCTGTTGCGGAGGTTGCATCCATACGTCTGTGGCCTGGACCTGGCCTCCCTCGTCCATGCCTTCATCACCTTGAGGCTGGACTACTGCAATGTGCTCTACGTGGAGTTTCCCTTGTTCCTGGCTCAGAGGCTGAAGCTAGTGCAGAATGCGGCGGCCCATCTCCTTTTGGGGATGGGTCACTGTGTGGCAATAGAATATAGTGTTATTGATATCTTATGTTCTCCTGGCCTGGACAAGGGAAACCAGACCTAACTTCGGTCAAGCAAAGGCAAAGAGCAGAGAGATGGTCCAGAACAGCCAGCAGGCCTGAGATTGTGATGGAATTCAAGCTGAGATGACTCAACACTGTCAGCAGTCGGGTTCGCCTCCCCGCACCCCGACGCACTTCGCGGCAAAGAAGCCCCGTCCCACTGGGGCCGCAGCCCCAGCTACAGCCAAGCATCGCACCGACGCCGCCTGTGGCTCCGTCCCCTTTGCAAACTGCACCTCAGCAGGGGCCTGTGGAGCACACAATGAGACCACGCCCCCCTCCTCGTCGATCTGAGCGCCTGCAGGCGCGTGCAGGGGGCGGGGCTAGACCTTTAAAAGCTGGTAGTTTGCAGAGCTCTGTGCCGGTGAACAGAGCTTGTGTGTCTGTGGAGACTGGCCCCTTGCCTGAAAGCTAAGTACTTGCCTTTGCGTGTGTTGCTATTGCCTTGCCTTTCGTGTTTCCGTTTGT
>QEPC01007587.1:1890432-1906323 GCA_003113815.1 Sphenodon punctatus
GTCTTTTCCCTGAATCAGCCTGCGTGCTTCCAGGATTTGGCCAGTCACAGGACACGTAAGATATCTTTATCTGGGGACTATCTGTATAATACTGTGTGTGTAGTATAATCCTGCCAAGAATAGAAAACCAAGGTGTGCCGTTCCAATAAAGTTTTGTTTTGTACCACATTGGAGTGGTGTTTTATGACGATCTCGATCCCAATAATATATTAGTAACAACTGGGACCACATAACACCTGTGCTCCGGGCTCTGCACTGGCTGCCAATAGCGTGCCGAGCCAGGTTCAAGGTATTCGTATTGATTTACAAGATCCTTTATGGTCTCGGCCCCTCATACCTCAGGGTTCACCTCGCCCTCTGCGCCCCAGAGCGGCTCCTTTGGTCTGCCGGAGGTGTCTTCTTGGAAGTCCCCGTGTTAAGCAAGGGGCCACTGTGAGGAGGGCATTCTCAGTGTCCTGCACCTTTGGAATACCCTCCTGGAGGAAGCTCACCTGGCCCCGAGCCTTTTAACATTCCGGTGTGTTTGTAAAACCTGGCTGTTCGCCCAGGCCTTTGAGGAGGGTGGGTTATTGGTTTTTATCCTCCTACCCTTATATTATTCTTTATTATTATTTTTGTCTTTTCCCTGTTTTATCTGCAAGATTTATTAACTGTTTAAAATGTTTTTAAGGTTGTTTTATTTTCTGAAATTTTTTAGCCACCTCAAGCTGCTCGCAAGAGCAGTGGGGTATAAATGTATTCAATAAATAAATAAATATCCTCCGGGGAGGTGTTGGATCACCTGATCAGCTCTTCAGCTCCCGCTCACCTCCATTCCATTCATCACACCCTCACTGGCATGTTGGGTCCCTGTCAGCCTCCTGGACCATTCCCCTGCCGCTCTCTGTCCATGTGGTCTCTCCTTGTGTCTGTGCTCTGCCCCTGGGGGGGTCCCCCCATGCCAAGTCTGCCTTTGTAGCTGTGGGGCTGCCTGTGATGCCTGTGCTGTTGTCGGGGTTCTGGATGCCATTCCCCTTGTCCTGCCCTGTCCCCGGGATGTCAGTTGGTTGGGATTCGGTTGTGGGATATTTTTGTGTTTTTTTAGCTTTCTGATTTCCAAATAAGGTATTGTTATAAAATCCATGTCCACAGTTCCATAATACAGTGGGTCAGAAGTAGCTATTGTGTGCCAGCATCAGATAATGCCAGTAGTAACTCTTGCCAATTTCAAGTGTATTCTTCACATCATATTTTCAAATATGTGTCTTCTCATTGTGGTTTTCAGTATAAGAGATTCATTTTAGCATTCCTTGACTCCTCATCTGAACCATTATATTAAGTCAAACTGTACGACTACATTCTAAAGTTAATGGTCTGTCACAAACCAGCAAAAGTGAACTATTTCAGTTAAGATGGCATTGTACTACTTGTTCATCAATACCTAAGCATTAAGAATATTTAAAACCGTGGTTGCTAGGAATCAGAACACCAAACAAAAGAAGAGATGAAACAAATATGCAAAACTAATATCAAATATTCAAAACCAATATCAAATCCATTTAATTTGACCTATTCACATTCAGGGGCTGTATTTGAGAATCTGCAGATTTCACACAGTTCATTTTATGAGTCCATAAGTTCATTATATGTCACTTTTTTTACTTGTTTACCCAACTGTTTTTCCTCCATGTATGTGCCTGCCCTAAACTGTACTGTCTATAGTTCGGACTTTGCCTGAGGAAGGAGCTGATGTGGTCCAAAAGCTTGTATACTTTAACCAATAAAAGATACCATCTGATTTATACGTAACGCCCCACCACCGATGTGGTGGGTTCCCAGCTTTGAGCAGAAGTTGGGGGTTCTTCCCTTGTAGTGGCCCCTGTGGATGCCCTGGCCTGTCCGAGGCTTGGGGCTGACTCACGGCTGATAATGCTGAGTGCAATGGGGTGAGGTGGGACACAATTCAGACTAGCCCCACTAGGCTCTCTTTCTCCCCCATTCTTCTGGCACGTGTCACAGCAATTCAGGTCGCTTTTCATGGGCTCATTGTGAGGGTGGGTGAGGAAGCCCCTGGCTCCTTCAGTTCTAAGGGTGGCAGATGGGCACACAGGCTTAAAAATATTGCCTCATGGGACGAATGAGTTCCAGGGGCACAGGTACCAGCAGGTCAAGTGGTTGCCAGGGCCCACTATCATGGTACTCTGGCTCACCCATGGGGTGTTCCCCCTCACATTAAGAGTGCCTTGTTGGCATGGAGGTGATGGACACTTTGTATAGGGTCCCAAGTGTGCTTCGTTAGGCCCTGGGCCCTTCAGAACCCCTCTACAGGTAAAATACATTTGTGCCTGCTATTATCCCAGTGTAAGATTCGTCTTCCTCCAAAGTGATGCTCCCCCTTCAGATAGCCCCTCTCCCCCTATGCATCAGTGGTAGGCGGGGCCTCTATAGGAGAGTCAATGTGATCAAAACTAATTACTGAGAGGGAAGTATAGGTCAGACAGGCTTGAAGTGCTACAATATTGAATAGAAACAACAGAGCTAATTGTGCATCTAGTATGATTCTGACATTCCCTATACATCAAAGATTATGCGGACTCATGCAGTGTGGGGTGGGCAAAAAATGCAGGGGCAGCCCCCATGTGATCTATGCCAACCTATGGTGTTGAAGTTATTGGGGCTTGAGGGGAAAATAAGAAAGTTATACCGGGGAATAAATTTGACCCATTGAATCCATTGATCCAAAAAGAGACCTAGACTGATGCCCAAATAAAGGGAAATTTGGTATCCAGACTGAATTTAGATCTGCAACATAAATAAAGGAGATTAACTTTATGGAGTCACAGTAGTGGCTCCATAGTTAAGATGGAACTAACTTTCTTCATTGAGAGGCCCATTGAGTTCAATGGGATTCTCAGAGGCAATTTCCTCTGGGTTGCAACCCACTGTTGATGGGGTTTTCTCATTGATTTTCCATGAATAGTGAATGTGGTTTGCATAGAAGAGTCGAGAAATGCTCAAAGTACATGCCACTGTTCACAAATTATGCAATGGCTAGGTATAAGATGTTTAATTATGATTTTAAAGTACTGTCTGTATGTTTTAACATTATACTTATGTCATGCAAACGTCCTTACCTATTTTATTTGAGGACAAAAAAAATAGCATACATAGTAGAACTTGGCAGTCTAGAGGTAAGACTCTTACATAGAAAGCAAAAGGTTCTGGGTTCAAATCCCCTATAGTGCTACTGTCATTGAGTGGGAGAGAAAAGACCATACCTTTTAGAATTATTATTTTTTTGTTGCTGCTGCTGCTGCCAGCTGTCAAAGGTTCACATCTGCGCTGTTCTAAAGATAAGATAATTGCTTAGGGAGCAAGAGGTCCTGGGTTCAAGTCCCCTGTGGTGGTGGTGATAGGCGACAAGAAAAAAGGACATATGAGAAGACATGCAAAAACACATATATCTGACTTCCTGGTATGCTCCATATACTGCCATCGAGGACAAAAAAAAAAGGGGGGGTTGTATGTCGAATGAGAACAAAAAGGGCTGTGTGATAGGGCTACTCAGAACACCCTCGATAAACCACATATAATATCTGTTGACAGGAATTTTGAGTTAATAGGTTCAGGCTTTTGAGGCCTAGATTATGGTTTGCATATTACCCATATTTACTCATATATTTACTCACTTATATTTACTCATGTATTTACTTACTCATATTTACTTATATATTAGCATTTATCCATTTGGAGTTTTAGTTAGAAACAGAGTGAAGTTAGTGAAGCTAGAGTGTATTAAAAGGCAGAACACAGCCAGGTCATCTCAAGGCGGTTGGAGATGGTGAAAGTAGGCTAGCAACAGGGAACTGTGAGTTGAATAACAGGAAAAGAACTCTTGAGGGAAAGGGGCCTGGAATTAAGAAATAACGCTCGAAATCAACCTTTTCACGATGATGAGGTTGATAGGAAGGAAAGTAGCTCACCGCAAAATGTAGACATGCTTTAGCAATATTTAGGTAATTTTCCATGACAAGTTCATGGACGTGTAGAATTAAGGCTTTATGATTGGTTAATGGTATTAGATTATTATTGGAACACGTAAGTTTCCTGGGAGGATAATGGGAGGAGATCAAAGGTAATAAAAACAGTGGACCAAGTGGCAGAGGCCACTTCTACTTCACTTCGACTTCCACTTTTACTTCTTTCCTATCTACTTGTATTGTGGTCCGGATCGATCGACTCCCTATTCACTTCAGAAGCAGGTCTGCTGAAGTTTAGGTAATTATATGTGAAATCAAGATATGCACAGAACCCATAGTATCATTTATAGACCAGAACCAGACAGTGGGCCAGAATATTTTCAGGCTTTGTATGCTAGATATTGGCCCATAAGATTGTATGTTCTATTGTCTTGCTTATCAATAATCTTTATTATTTCATATGCAGCAGTAGAGTTTTCCTTGTATCTTCATTGGGTACTTACTTCTAATAAAACAGTTGATTTTTCAACAAATCTGACTCAGTCAATGTCTCTGAATTAGTGTTACCCAACAGGAGAACACAGCAGTAATAACTAAACGAGTTTCTAAAGACACAAAGATAATTAGAGCCTCCAAAATATAAAATAAGTAATCAATAATCCTGTGGGCAACATATCCAAGGTCCCCGTATGCTCCATGTGTTGAATGAGAAGGAAAAGGGCTATGTGATGGGGCTCATGAGAACGCCCTTTATAGAATACATACAATACCCAAGTTCCCCACATACAGTATATGTTGCTGTCAAGGGCAAAAAAAAGAAAAGAAAAGAGCCACATGATGGGGCTTGTGTGAACACCCTTGACAGAATGCATATGATGAACATTGGTATGTGTGAAGAGTATAATGAGACTAAGTTCAATTGTGATGCCCAAAAAATCCAGTCAACTTGGCTGGTATAGACTATTGTTTATTTGGTGCCCAGGCACCTAGCACACAAGGTCTTGGGATCGCATGCACACTGCCACTCTTCCTAACTTATTTGAGGACAAAAAACAAATGCTACGCATAGTAGAGCTTGGTGATCTAGAAGTAAGACTTTTGCTTAGGGAGCAAGAGATCTTGGGTTCAAATCCCCTGTAGCGCTGCTGTTGACAAGTGGGAGGGAAAAAGACTGTATCTTTTATACATTTTTGTTGTTGTTGTGTTTTTGCTGCTGCTGCTGCTGCTGGCCATCAAACGTTCAGATCCAGTTTTGTGCATGGGGTACTGATCCTGGAATCTTTTCTCTGCTTGGTGGAGGTTGATTGGGATCCAGTGGGGTTATCATCCTGTGGTGGCATGAGTCTTGAAATCAGTGAGACAATTTGCAGAGCATAAATTGAGTCATGTGCAGTCTCAGTGGGAATGGGATAGGAACCTAATAATAGAAAGTATCAACAGGACTCCACAAGCAGAGAGGGAAACACAAGCGGCAATAGGTGGTGGTTACATTGTATCTGCTATCTAAATGTTGTCAGGTACAGTATACCTAAATCTCAACATTGATAAGAACATAAGAAGTGCCATACTGTGTCAGACCAACGGTCCAGCATCCTGTCTCTGACAGTGTCCAATCATGGTGGCTTGGGAGAAGCACCGAACAGGTTCCATTCTCCATTGTTTCCTCCCCAGATCCCATCATGCTCCCTGTTCCTGTCTGGCTAATACCTGCTAATGGACCTATCTTCCAGTAACTTGTACAAACCTCTTTTTAAACACAGCTATAGTACTGGCCCTTACCACAGCCTCTGGCAGTAGATTCCACACCCCAATTATACGCTGAGTGAAAAAATGTTTCCTTTTATTTTTTTTAAACTTGCCATCCATGAGTTACATGGAGTGTCCCCTAGCTGTAGTACTAGCTGAGGGGGTAAATAACTGCTCCTTGTTTATTAGTTCCACACCACTCATGATTTTATAGACCTCTACCATATCTCCTCTCAGTCGTCTCTTCTCCAAGTTGAAGAGCCTCAACCTACCAAGCCTCTCCTCATACAGGAGTCCTTCTATGCTCAAGATAATTTTTGTTGCCCTTCTCTGTATCTTTTCTAGTTCAGTTTTGTCTTTTTTGAGATGGGGCGACCAGAACTGCACACAATATTCCTGGTGCGGTCGCACCATTGATTTGTATAGAGGCATTATGACATCCTCAGTTATATTTTCTACCCCTTTCCGAATAATTCCTAACATTAAGTTTGCTTTTTTGACTGCTGCTGTACACTGCACTGTGGATTTCATTGTATTGTCCACAACCACCCCAGATCCTTTTCTTGAGTGGTAACTCCTTGCTTAGTTCCCAGCATTGTGTACAGATAGTTTGGATTATTTTTCCCTATGTGCATAACTTTACACTTGTACACGTTAAATCTCATTTGCCATTTAGATGCCCAGGCATTTTATTTTTATTTTATTTTATATAAAATTTATATCCTGCCCCTCCTGCCCACAGGGCAGCCCGCGGCAGCGAACAACATTCAATAAAATATTTTAAAAAACAAACAATTGAAAACAATTGAAAATACAATACCATGTGGGGAAACCCCCCCACCCCTACCCCTCGCCAAAAGCCTGATGGAACAGCCGGGTCTTACATACACACCGAAACAGCAGGAGAGTGGAAGCCAACCAAGCCTCCTCCGGGAGAAAATTCCACAGCACAGGGGCAGCCACCGAAAAAGATATAACATCGGTGGCCACCCGCCTCACCCAGGGAACCTCCGAAAAGGCTCCCACGGACAATCTCAAGGGTTGCACGGGCACATGAGGAGTGAGGCGGTCCTGCAGATAAGCAGGACCCAGGCCATGAAGGGCTTTAAAGGTTAAAACCAGCACCTTGAACCTGGCCCGGTGCTTTATAGGCATCCAGTGCAGAGCCCGGAGCACTGGTGTCATGTGCTCCCTCTGACTCGCCCCTGTAAGGAGACGGACCGCAGCATTCTGCACCAGCTGCAACCTCCAGACCAGCTTCTCAGGCAGCTCCATGTAGAGTGCATTGCAGTAATCCAGTCTTGACGTGATGAAGGCAGGGATGACAGTGGCGAGGTCGGAGTCTGAGAGATACGGCTGAAGCCACCAAACAAGATGTAACTGCCGGAACGCACTCCCCGCCACAGCCACAATCTGAGATTCCAGGCTGAGTCATGAATCGAGGAGCACATCCAAACGCCACACTTGAGAGACCATGGGAGGGCATACCCCCCCAGCAAGAGGAGATTCAACCACCCCCAGGTCCCCCAAGCCCTCGCCCACCAACATCACCTCCATCTTGTCAGGATTCAATTGCAGATGGCTTGACCTCATCCAAGCCCCCACAGCTGACAGGCAGTGGGAAAACAAGGAGACTGCATGGCCTGGGTCGATGGAAAAGGAGAGGTAGAGCTGAGTGTCATCAGCATACTGATGACATTGCATGCCCAGAAACCCTCTCACGATCTCCCCTAACAGCTGCATATAGATGTTAAACAAGAGGGGCGACAGAATGGCACCCTGCGGGACTCCACACGTGAGGTCCTGGGGGGAAGACTTACACTCTACAAAAGTCCAAAAAAAGAGGAAAAAAGAACAGTACAACACTAGAAACCAAAGCAAACAAAAATGCTGTGTGAAATGGATGAATATAAAGAAATATTTATATAATAAACCACGAATTTGCAAACAAATACAATAATACTACAAACAATCTTAAAACAATCTACAGCCCGACGTGTTTGGGGTACAGAAAACCCTTCTTCAGGGGTGTAGAAATAAATCTGAAATAAACAGAACATTGATCATCAAATATATGCAAGATGGACATGCATCAAAATACAACACATAAATCATACACGTAAACACCAATATCATGAACTAACTATGAAAATGCATACTACCAAGCAATGTCTAAGACAACACATTGATGAGCTAACCTGAAGAGTGCTATAAGTCAAAAGTCAAAAGCACTTGGTCCATTGATGATGAACTAACATATCAACAAAAATACCAAAAATGCAAAGGCTGATAGTGCAAATACCCTCCGCTGAAAATCCAGGCCATGGGGGGTTGTCTCGCCCCATCAACTCCCTCCCCCTCTCCTGGGAGAGCAAGGGGCTGGATGGTGCAGCTGCCGCTTGCAGCGGCTGCAGGGATAGTCTGCCACGCTGGGGCCAGTTTGCAGGGGGTTGCCTAGCAACCCTTGCAAACCGCGCAAAAAGGATAGAGCCTCTGATTGGCCCCTACAGTCACGTGGGGCAATCAGCGATGTCCCAGGCTCTCCCTGCTCACTCTAGGAGGAGCGGGGAAAGAAGAAGCAGGCCGCACGAGTCCTGGGTACAGAGGGGCAGACTCGGGTGCGGCCTGTGTGAGGGATCCGAAGGAGGCAGCTTTGGGAAGCAGAGGGAGCAGCTTTTGGAAACAGGCAAGCGGGAATGGCGCGGGGGCGCAAACGGGGCCCCAGGAATGGAGCGGAGGCGCGGGCCCAAAAGGCCAAAAAAGCTAAGGCAGCCCCAAAAGGGGCGCAAAAGGGGGGCAGGGACAAAAGGGCAACACCATCTGGCAGTGCCCAATCGCCCCTTCCCAGGGAACCAGAGCAGCAGCCCCCAGTGGCTGGGGGATCAGCATGGGAGTGCCTGGCTGCGTGTGAGGTGGCAGTGTTTGGGGAAGAGATGTTTCCTCCCGTAGCGGGACCAAGTGGGGTTACACGGAGTCTAGGCAGCCAGGAAGACAGGCCAGGACCATCGGGGGTAGGTGTCCCCAGGCCCGTAATTGAGGCTTTGAATAGGGCCCTGGTCCCAGAAGCTCATTCTGGGGCCCAACAAAATGAAAGTGGGGATCCCCCAACCCAAGAGGAGGACAGGGGGCTCAGACAAAGTGGCCGCCATGCAAGCCCCCCTGCCCAGTTTGCAGATGAGGAAATAGGGCGGCGGGGAGCCAGCACAAGGTTCCCCAAAGGGAGCCCCGGGCAGGGCTGGAGGAGGAAGAAGGGAGCACCGGGGAGGAGGCTGAGCCAGAGGAGTTGGATCAGGATGAGGGGCCCCCACCCCCCATACAAGACTCTTCCAGGTACCATCAGGAAGCTCGAGCCAGCAGGGATGACCCACGGTTGCTAGCGCGGATTGAGGCCTTGGAGCGGGCGATCGCAGAGAGGTACCGTGACAGTCGGGGGACGCAGCACTACATGGCACCAGTAGAAGGTATGCAAACATGGGGGACAAGGGGACCCATGGTCCAGAGCATCCCCCCCCCTCCAGTAGCAGGGGCAGGAATTTATGACACCAACAGCCCGGGGATGGGAGAAGGATGGCTGGGGGCCCAGAACATTGGCCTGGGCCGCCCCCCCGGGAGAAATCACCCACAATATTTGTGGTGGAATGGGGGTTGGGTGCAAGTCGTATCCCCCGCCTCGCGACAGACAACTGCTCAAACAGCAGCACAAGACGGGTGGAGTTATGGGGGGCCTCCCTCTGTCGTTGGACAAATGCAGGCACAACAGGCACTTCAGGTTTGGAGTAACGCCACACAGGGGTTGGCCACCATGACGGCTGGGCAGCCTAGTGGGAGTGGGGTGGGCGATGGGACCTGATAGTAGGCAGTGGGCCCCCCTCCTTAATTAGCTATGGGGTCTGATCAGGGCTCAGCAGGAGAGGGGCAATGTGAATAGTTACCAACAGGGGAGCCAGGTGCACGGAACATATACAACACAGGGGTGGCCAACTACAGCCTCCCAGGAAGGGGCGGCACCAGGCCAGGCCCCCCCGTGGCAATGGGCTCCGCGAAACACAGGAACAGGGTTACCATGCCAGCTCCCACCTGTGGGGGGAAGCTTCGTGGATTTATCAGATCCCATAGGCGCACATCTATTACCGGCCACTAGGGAGAAGATATGGAGGGGAGAATATGTCGATATTTTTGCCCTCCTCTTTAGTGACCCGATAGTGGAACTGGGAGAGGAGGACGAAAAAAAGGATAAGGAGCGGTACAAGTGCCCAAAAGCAGATAGAAACTGGGCTAACTGGACAGCAGCCTACGCCATATACCATGGCGTGCAGCTTGAAATGTTCTCAGAGAAAGGGGCAGTACTCCTCAAATATGCCGAGATCATTCGACGGGCATATGAGACAGGGCCAGCCGGGGCGTGGCTCCGGTATGATGAAGCATTCCAGCACCGGGCGTCATTTAAGCCGGGTCTCCAATGGGACATTCATGCACAAGACCTGTGGTTGACATGCATGAGTGACTCAAAGGGGGCACCGAAGACAGATAGTGGCCACCTCTTGGATAAAGGGAGCGTTGCCCCGTTGAATGACACAGGTAGGGCAGGGGGCAGGCAGGTGATCCCGGGCAGCGTGGGGCAATGCTGGGAATTTTCCCGGTCAGGGGCGTGTACACACCCTGCGTGTAGGTTTCGGTATACCTGCCCCTCCTGAGGAGGGTTTCACCCGGCGGCTTCCTGCCCCTGGCCTAATCCTTGGGCAAAAGGAAAGTCGGGGGGGGGGGGGCTTTTCAAAAGGGACACAAGGTAACCCAGGGGGTGGGGGAACAGGAAAAAAACCCAATGCCAGTGAGAGTCGATAGGTTGGCAGTAGCCTTGCTCATGCACCCGGACAAGGAAGAGGTGAGCTATGTCATAAAGGGATTTAAAGAAGGTTTTAAGATACCAGTAGGGGAAGTGCCGATTGGCCAAGTACCCCCCAATTTGAAATTGGTAGTGGGCATGGAAAAGGTGGTGGCGGAGAAGATACGGAAGGAAGTGACAGAGAGTCGAGTGGCCGACCCCTTTGATGAGCCACCATTAAAAGATATGGTCTTCTCCCCATTGGGAGTAGTACCTAAGAAAGCCCCAGGGCAGTTCCGTCTAATCCCCCTCCTCTCATACCCTCGAGGCCGCTCAGTAAATGACGGGATACCTAAAGACAGTCCATTATGCGTCATTCGATGCTGCAGTGGAACTGATCAAGCAGTATGGCTCCGGGGCGTTGATGGCAAAATGTGACGTTAAGTCAGCTTTCCGCCTTTTGACAGTCCACCCGGACAGTTATCACCTTTTAGGCTTCCAATTTCAAGGGAAATATTACTGCAACAAGGCCATGCCAATGGGGTGCTCCATATCGTGCTCGGCATTTGAGTGCTTTAGCTCCTTGGTGGCATGGATCATGTGTCGTGAGGCGAGTGGGGGAGATATTACCAAATACCTCGATGACTTCCTCTTCATCGGCCATTCTGGTGGGCCTGAATGCCGTGAATTGGTTGCCTTATTTGAATGCATAACTGCACATTTGGGTATCCCCTTAGCTCCAGAAAAGACAGAGGGCCCTTTCACGGTGCTTACTTATTTAGGGATTGAGCTAGACTCGAGCCTCGGAGTTTCATGCTTGCCCAACGATAAGGTAATACCACTGAGGCAGAAGATTGGGGAATGTGTGTCAGCAAACAAGGTGACCGTTAGGCAGCTTCAGTCCCTCATCGGGAGCTTAAACTTCGCATGCATGGTTGTGGCACCAGGTAGGGCATTTCTGTCGCATCTGTACGGAAGGTTAGCTGGGGACGTAGCACCTCATTATCACATCAGGGTTACCAAAGAAATTAAGAAGGATTTGAGGGTATGGCTAACATTTCTGGAGCAGTACAATGGGGTATCGGTGTGGAGAACACAGGTTATGTTAGATGCCAACCTGCAGGTTCATTCTGATGCCTCTGGTGTATGCGGATTTGGAATTCTTTTCCAACAGCAGTGGTGCTCAGCTGCCTGGCCAGTTGAGTGGGCCCAGGCTGGCATCACCAGGGACATTTACATTCCTTGAATTGTTCCCCATTGTACTCGCTGTCAGATTATGGCACAGTAAATTGGCCAACAAAGTAGTGCTCTTGTGGTGTGATAATCAGGCAGAGGTGCAAATAATTAATTCTTTGACATCTCGGTCACAGAGGGTCATGGGTTTGGTGAGGCATTTGGTGCTGCTGTGCCTTCAGCACAACATTCTATTCCGAGCGAAGCACGTTCCTGGACACTAGAATGAGATTGCAGAGGCTCTCTCTCATTTCCAGATGGAGCGTTTCCGTGTGCTCGCTCCGGAGGCCAGCGAGAACCCAGAACCCATGCCGTCCGACCTGTGGAACCTTGGATCCTGGAGTTAAGTTCCTCGGTTCAGGCCTCTTTGGCTGGATGCACCAGGGCTGCGTACCAGGCAGCCTTCCAGGCTTTCCAGTCATTCCGGTCCAAGCGGGGATGGGGCATGGAGTTCCCCATCCCTGAGGCTGAAGTATTGCAGTTCGCCATGTCATTAAGGAGCGACGGGCTTGCTGCTACTACCATATCAGGAAAGTTGGCTGCCCTGGGGTTCATGAGCCAAATGGCTGATCACCCACCCCCAGGTGGAGGATTCTTGACACGTAAGCTGCTGGAGTCCTGGGCACGGGAAAGCCCAGTGCCTGGCCACACCAGGTTACCTATTACCCATCTCCTACTGGTCAGAATAGTTAACACGTTGATGTTAGAGTGTTTTGATAGCTACGAAGAAACTTTATTTGCCACACTGTTTAAAGTGGCATTTTTGGGGGCCTTTAGAGTAAGCAAGATGGTAGCAGGGTCAGCTCGGGCTAGGTCAGGGAGGGCAATAGGGTATCGAGATATACAGTGGGACAGTAGGCAGGTGAAAATTCGATTAAGATTATCTAAGACTGACCAGCGAAGAAAAGGGAAGATGATTACGCTGGCTCGGGCTGGTGACCCCGCATTGTGCCCAATTTTGGCAGTGCAAGCTTATTTGGCCATTCGCCCCCCAGTGGGGGACCCCCTTTTTTGCCATCTTAATGGTAAACCAGTTACCAGATACCAATTCATGTCTGTCCTGAGGGCGGCACTAGGGAAACTGGGCGTCCCGCCTCAGGATTATGGTTCTCATTCTTTCCGCATAGGTGCAGCCACATTTGCGGCGCAAATGGGGATGTCGGGCACTGAGCTTCAAGCCATTGGCCATTGGTGTTCGGCAGCATACCGCGCTTATGTGCGTTGAATGACATCGATATGCTGATTTGACCATGCCATCTCCTTTCCATTGACAGATCGTGCCGTGTACAGA
Source organism: Sphenodon punctatus (assembly GCA_003113815.1). Classification (NCBI taxonomy): domain Eukaryota; kingdom Metazoa; phylum Chordata; class Lepidosauria; order Sphenodontia; family Sphenodontidae; genus Sphenodon; species Sphenodon punctatus. The sequence goes on from QEPC01007587.1 coordinate 1,903,484, forward strand.
TGGGCTAGAATTTGGATATGCGGGCACAGTCTGGTATGCTGGGCAGCGAAGGCGGCATGAGAATCACCAGTTGGAGCCCATATGGGGCTCTCTGAACGGGTAGTAATCAACTGGTATGGAAGGAGTGGCATGAAGTGGCGCCAACTGCTGCCAATGCTTAGGGAACTGGGAAAATGGCAAAGGCCAGATGGAGTGGTTGTTCATCTTGGGAAGAATGACTTGCCAGGACTCAAAGGGGTACAATTGATACGGGCTATTAAGAACGATTTGTGGGAGGTTCAGTGATATTTTCAAGGAGTTAGGATAATTTGGACAGAGTTAGTGACCAGATTGCGGTGTGGGGATGGTGATTTAACCAAAAGAATAGATAAGACACGTAAGACAATTAATAGGGAGTTTAGGAAATGGTTAGCTTCAATTGGATTTGGGACAATTACTCACACACAAATTACATATAGGGAGGTGGGTTACTTTAGGGCAGATGGGGTACATTTGTCCCCAGCTGGTAATGCTATTTATCTTGAAGCTCTCAAGGCAGGTATAGAATTAGTTTTGCGATAGGTGGGGGGGGCCTGGATCCGCCGGAGTCTCATTGGACCCAGGGTGGTGGGGGTCCAGTATCGTTTAAATAGGATAAAGAAAATTAGGAGTCATCTCCTTAAGGGATGGGGAAGCCACGCGTACCGCGGTGCAGGGTATGGCACGCGGGGGTGTTGGTTTCCCTGGGAGAAGGGTGTCAGGGAAAGTGGCAGGGCATTGTAAGGCCTCCCACTGACAGGCACCTCAATCCTTACTCATGTCCGGACGGACAATGTCCCCTTTGGCTGCGCCCTCAGCGCTGGACGAAGGGGAGACGTTTTTTACTGTTGAAGAGGCTGGTGAAGGTATTTCGCAGCCCCTTCTGTTGAAGTTGATGGTTATGGTTGATACTGGACCCGTTATCGCAATAGGCGATGTCACCCCCTCACCTATTCGGCTGTTTGTAATTGGATAATAAAGGGTGCGGCCATAATAATCCAACGTTGTGTCCTGTCTTGTTTGGAGGGGGTGGGAACTGGTGCGATGACAATGTAAGCAAGGTGGAGATGCATCAAGATAAAATCTATATAAACGCCAATAGCACAAACCCACTATAAAAAATGACTAATGGCAGACAGGCAGGCAATGTCTGAAATGACCCTTTGCAAAAACCATGAATCAGCTAACCTGTAGAGCACTCAAAATCAAGGGTCAGTAACACTTGGTCCATTAATAGTAATACAGCAATTCCAATGAAATAAGAAAAGAAGAAAACATTACCCACTTAGCAATCAAATATCAGGGACTAACTCCTGTTAGCCAATAATATCCCAAAAGGCTCTTGATGTTGACAAACATCCAAATGGATGGCTCACATTGGCTGTGGAGAAATAGAATAAGCAAAAATAAAGTCCTCAATTAGGCCTATAAACAAAGAATTCAAATAGACTATTCAGCAGCCCCTACTCTTCTGGGACACTAGCCCCACAGGGAACTGCTTGATGTTGCCTCCACTGTCTAGTGACTCCACAATACCTTGCAGGCCTAGGAACTAACCACAAGAAGGACAAGCCTCTCCTTATATGCTAAAGCCCATCAAGGATGTATATGGATTACACCTATATCCACTTAAAGCAGTCAAATAAACAGAAGGCATAAAGAAGGGATGTTTATAGGAAGCAGCTGTAATCAATGGCCTCATTAAGGCCAAAAGGTGCCACAGTCTGTAATCTATAAATCCACTAAGCTTCTTTCCTCAACAGCAAAATATCTCAGTTGTGAATGTGTTGTCCTTGTCCCACAACATCCACTGCCCAAAACATAAAATCAGTAGGACTATGATTAGCCTGCAGAAAATGCTGCACTAATGGCTCATTGATCTTCTTATTCCTAATATTACTCCTGTGTTCCCCCATTCTTAATTTTAATTTTCTGGTAGTTTTACCTACATATAACAATGGGCAAGGGCATCTAATCACATATACCACATAAGAAGTGGCACAAGTAGTGAAACTATCTAAAAAGATAATTGATGAATCTGTGGGATTTACAAATGACTGCAGAGTAAAAGTCTGTTTATAGCACACTCCTGCCCCACAGGGAAAATGTTCCTTGCTCGGCCTAGTACCACTACTACTGGCAGTGGTGACTAAATCTTGTCCTGCAGTGGCATGGACCAAAATATCTCTAACATTCCTTGTCCTCTTGTACACAAAAAATGGTTTTTGGCTAAAGACTGGGCATATATCCAAAACATTCCAGTGTTTAATAATGCTCTGTCTAATACTGGTACTAGAACCATTAAACGTAAGGCTACAAACTAGCCTGTCCGTAGTGTTGCTTCTATTGGGCACTAAAAGTTCAGCCCTAGACCTCTGACATGCTCGAGCATAACCTGCCTGAATAACCTTCATTGGGTAGCCCTTATGGATCAAAAATTGCCTCAATTTAGCTGATTCTCTATGGAAATCTTCATCTTGAGTGCAATTACGTCTGATCCTTAAAAACTGTCCATATGGAAAATTGTTCCTAATATGGACAGGATGAGAACTGTCATATCTCAAATAAGTATTTTTATCTGTAGGCTTCCTACACAAACAGGTCTGTAATCCCACATCACTCTTACTGATGGTCACATCCAAAAAATGCACCCTGGAGGAACTGAACTCCACAGTGAATTGAATATGTGGGCTCCTAGTATTGACCCACTGATGGAAGTTTTGTAAAAGGGTCACATCCCCCTTCCAAACAAAAAAAATATCATCGATAAATCTCCACCATGCCACAATATCTGACAAAAATGCATTGGAATGATCAAATAC
>QEPC01007587.1:1908211-1955774 GCA_003113815.1 Sphenodon punctatus
TGGTTTTTGGCTAAAGACTGGGTATATATCCAAAACATTCCAGTGTTTAATAATGCTCTGTCTAATACTGGTACTAGAACCATTAAACGTAAGGCTACAAACTAGCCTGTCCGTAGTGTTGCTTCTATTGGGCACTAAAAGTTCAGCCCTAGACCTCTGACATGCTCGAGCATAACCTGCCTGAATAACCTTCATTGGGTAGCCCTTATGGATCAAAAATTGCCTCAATTTAGCTGATTCTCTATGGAAATCTTCATCTTGAGTGCAATTACGTCCGATCCTTAAAAACTGTCCATATGGAAAATTGTTCCTAATATGGACAGGATGAGAACTGTCATATCTCAAATAAGTATTTTTATCTGTAGGCTTCCTACACAAACAGGTCTGTAATCCCACATCACTCTTACTGATGGTCACATCCAAAAAATGCACCCTGGAGGAACTGAACTCCACAGTGAATTGAATATGTGGGCTCCTAGTATTGACCCACTGATGGAAGTTTTGTAAAAGGGTCACATCCCCCTTCCAAACAAAAAAAATATCATCGATAAATCTCCACCATGCCACAATATCTGACAAAAATGCATTGGAATGATCAAATACATATGAAGCTTCAAAATCACCCATAAACAAATTGGCTATTTCAGGTGCCATGGAGGAACCCATGGCTACTCCTTTAATTTGCCAGAAAAACTCATTGTTGAACATAAAGTAATTCTTACATAAAGCCAATTCAGCTAAAGACACAATGAAAGATGTAGGTGGACACAGATTGTCAGATCTCATTTCAAAAACTTTCCTTATTACTTCGAATGCTTCCTCCTGAGGGATATTTGTATAGAGTGATACTACATCCATAGTTAAAAGCACAAACTCCATACTACGAGTGTCCACTGTATGGAGCATATGTAGTAAATCTGAAGTGTGTCTAATATATGAACGTAACTGGCTGACATGGGGCTTCAAAAAGTAATCTACATATTTGGAAAAAGGCTACAATACAGAATCACTACCAGACACTATAGGTCTACCTGGAGGAGGACTAATGCCCTTATGTATCTTGGGCAAAACATAGAAAACAGGAACCCTCTGGGATTCTTGTAACAAAAAATCATGTTCTGCCTCTGTTATGTAACCCAAGCAAAGCCCCTAATAGAAACAATCTTTAATACTTTTGAGTATCTCCCTAGTAGGATCATACAGGCAGTATGATCGACTGTGTCGAACGCAGCTGAAAGGTCTAGCACGACCAGTAAGGTCTGACGACCCTGGTCCAACGCCATACGGAGATCATCAACCAAGGTCACCAATGCTGTCTCCGTACCATACCCAGGCCGAAACCCAGACCCAGATCAAGGAAACTGGTGTGATCCAGATGTTCCTGGAGCTGCCGTGCCACAGCCCATTCAATAACCTTCCCTAAAAAGTGAAGGTTGGAGACCGGCCGATAACTGGCAGGAGTATCAGCGTCAAGAGATAGTTTCTTGAGCAGGGGTCTAACCACAGCCTCCTTTAGGCAGTCAGGCACCCTGCCCTCCCAAAGGGAGGCACTAACCATCCCAGCCAGCAACGGCCGTAATGTTTCCTGGCTAGCTTTCACCAGCCAGGATGGGCATGGATCTTGCTCACTGTGGTGGCATGAACAGATACCAACAACAACTCCACATCGGCAGGTGCCACCATCTGAAACTGATCCCACTAAACAGGACAGGACAGTGCATCCATAGCCCCAAGATGATCCTCTGCAATAACTGCGGAACTGAAATCGTGGCGAATGCGAGCGATCTTATCTACAAAGTACTCAATAAACTGGTCACAGTGGTCACTGGATTGCTCCAGGTCCAGACGGAGACAGGCAGGACTGACCAAACCGTTCACCACCCAGAAAGGCTCCACTGGACATGACTTTGCAGATGCAATAAGGGCAGCAAAGAACTGCTTCTTTGCTGCCTGCACCGCCACAGCATAGACCTTTAAACTGCTCTTATGCTGCGATCTATCATACTGGTCACGAGTCCGGTGCCACCATCACTCTAACCACCTGCTCTCCCGCTTCAAACACCGCAGGCCCTCAGTAAACCAAGGAGACCTGTGAGAGACTTGGGAGGGCAGTGGATGCCTGGGAGCCACTGAGTCAATGGTCTCCGTCAACAAGATGTTCCAGAAGGCTACGAGATCATCAACAGAGCAGGTGTCAAGGTCCAGGGGAAACTCATCCAGAGCATTCTGGAACCGATCTGGTTCCATAAGTCTCTGGGGGCGGACTGATCTAATAGGTCCTGCACCCTGTAGGTGGCTAACATGCGCCAGGATGCACACCTTAAGGAGGTAATGGTCAGACCATGACAAAGGCTCTATCCCCTTAACTTCTACTAACTGACCCCCGGCCTCAAGGCCGGTGCAGAAAACCAAATCCAGTGTATGTCCCTCCTCATGTGTGGGGCCACAGATGATTTGGGCCAGGCCCATGGTTGTCATGGAGGCCATGAACTCATGCCTTGCTCCTCCAAGATCAGTGTCAGGGTGCATGCAGTGTGCATGCAGTGTCATAAGATCCTGTTGCAGTTCCTCACATTCTGCTCATGTTTTAACTACCTTGAATAACTTGGTGTCATCTGCAAATTTGATCACCTCACTCTTAACACCCTTTCCCAAATAATTAATGAATACATTAACCAGCATTGATCCCAATACAGATCCCTGAGGCACACACTTTTTGCATCTCTCCATTGTAAAAACTGACCATTTAGTCCAACCCTTTGCTTTCTATCTTTTAACCAGTTTCTGATCCACAGTAAGACACTATCTCCTATTCCATGACTTTTTAATTTTCTGAAGAGTCTTTCATAAGGGACTTTATCAAATGCTTTCTGGAAATCCAGGTACACTATATCTACTGGGTCTCCCTTGTGCACATGCTTATTTACACCCTCAAAGAATTCCAACAGGTTAGTGACACATGGCTTACCTTTACTAAATCCGTGTTGACTCTTCCCCATTAAGCCATGTTTGTCAACATGCCCTGCAATTCTGTCCTTAATGATGATTTCCACCATTTTGCCTGGCACAGACATCAAGTTTACTGGTCTGTAGTTTCCAGGATCACCTCTGGATCCCTTTTTAAATATTGGGGTTACATTCACCACCCTCCAGTCCTCAGGTACAGTGACAGATTTTAGTGACAGGTTACAAATTACTAACAGTAGGTCTGCGATTTCATATTTGAGTTCCATCAGAACTCTGGGGTGAATGCCAGCTGGCCCTCTAGATAGCTCTAATGGCTGGGAGTGCATTCTCATGCTGTAAATAACCCCTTTGTGGAAAGTTTTTGAGGGACTTTTGCAGAGATGGGAAACTTCAGGCCTGGGGGACAAATGCAGCCTGTGGCTAGTTTTTATTTGGTCCCTTTCTAGTTCCTGGATTTGGGCTCAGATCCAATTCCTGTCCCCAAGCACTGAAAGACTGAGGAGGCATGCACTCAAGGGTGAGGGACAGATCCATATTCTGTACCCTCTTGCCGAGCGCACCCCTTCATCCCTTCCTTCTTTGCCCCAGCTTCTCTGAAGCCCATGGAGCTTATACTAATTTTTAAAATGACCCCTAGGAGGGAAAAAGCATACAGCACTGAGCATGCACTTGATTCCTTCTAAATAGAGAGCCAGTGTGGTGTAGTGGATAAGGTGCTGGACTTGGGTCTGCCATGGCAGGGGGAGTGCATGGGGGATGCCTCCTGCCCAGCCAATACCACACCCACCACAGCTCCTTGCCCTCCCCCCACAGTGCAATCCAGGCAGACTCTCATTGTCACCTGATTTATGAGTCTTGGCGATCTTGAGCCAGGCCATGGTCAAACCAACCCCAGCCCCAAGACCCAACCACACCTTTAGGAATATCAACACACACACACACACCAGCACATCCATGGTGCTTGCTTGGCAGTGGGTAGGGAAGGTGGAGGGGCTTGTCTTGGGGTAGAAGCCTGAGAAGGACCTAGGGGCATGAAATTCCTCAGTCCGGCCATAGCAGGGAGGATGCTGGGGAAGCGCTGAAGGAGCAGGCTGCTTCAGTCCCTTTGCCCCCAGTGCCTTTGGCCCCAGGCTCAGAGATTGCAGCGGAGGTGTGTGTGTGAGAGAGGAACCAGAGGTGTGTGGGGAAGGAACCAGGGAAATGATGTGGAGGGTAGGCAGCTTCAGTGCCTCTCCCTCAGGCTCAGAGTTTGCAGTGGAGGTGGAGGGGGGTGACAGGAGCCAGAGGTGTGCAGGAAAGGACCCACAGAAATGCTTCAGGGGCGGGCAGCTTCAGTACCTCTTCCACAGACTCAGAGTGTCAGCAGAGGTTCAGAGCCAGAAGCAAGCTGCACTGATTGCCGAAGCAGTCTTTCAGGCAGTCGGCCAAGCCCCCACCCCTCAACCTGTCAGCGGAACTGGTTCTGTAATGCACACAAATATTGAGTCCCTAACTTCAGTACTGGTCATGGAGCCTCCTGGGAGAGGAGCTAACTAGCTCATTAATATATATGTGTAAAACATAACTTGTTGTCCACTACTACAAGTCCTCTACTCTTTTTTTTTAATGGCATATATTAATGTCTTCATGACCATCTCTGCAGAAAATATTTTCTTAAACATCATGCAACCAAAACATAGATGTAGTACAATCTCTTGCCATCTTTATACGCCCTGAAATCACTCTCAGGAGTTTGTAAAAAAAACACAAAGAAATTAGACAAAACCCTACGGTTTAAAAAACCTAGTTAAGGTGGATTCACATCATCAAACTTTAACAAACCAGGAAATTGTAGGTTAAGGCTCCTGCCTTAACTTGCACACCTTGTAAGCAGTGAAGTTGTTGTATGGTGTCACATACTGTGCTTACTTACAACTTAGACTCCATGCACTCATACTTTGCCTTAGTCTTTCAGCCCGATTCCTCTTCCTTTTCAAGTTGGGGCCAACACTAAAGCTAGCATGACATTCTCCTCCCTGTCCAATATTACATTGTTACTCTACCTCCAATGTGGAAACAATTTCCCTTTTTTTAAAAAAAACACTTATATTCCACATCTCCATTCTGTGGCACCAGATCAAGTACATGTCCCCTCTGCACAGGTGATTAAGAGCATGTAAATATTCCAACATGAAACAACTAGATGGACCAGTTGTGCTGTCCTTACATTTAAATTTATTTTATTTTGGATCACCACCTACTCTAACCCACTACTTATTTGCGCCCTAACCCCCAACCAACTAACCACCACTTCACTCTCAGAGGATAGAAAGGTTCTGACTTCAGCTGCTCCCCAAACCCCCCAGTTTAACCCACTAGCTTCCAATTGCATAGTCTGACTGCTACTACTATACGATAAACTCGACTCACCGCTCAAAAAATCACAATACTCCTGACCACTATAATAACCATCATTACTCACAGCAAATACGTTTATGAGTGTGTGAAATGACAACTCCCTTGCCCTCAAAAAAAGAAAACCCAGGAGAGAAGGTGTACTAATATACAATGGGGCAATAGAGACTAGAAAAACAAGGGGGGTATCTATGGTGCTTATTAGCATTATAGAAGTGTTCCCCATAGTCTCCTATCACTCCTCGTAATCAATTACATCACCCAAAATATTGACATTCCACCCATTTCTTATGTATTATTCCACCAAGTTCCTTATTGCTGTACTCAGTCCCTAGGGAGTCCTCCCTGTCATTCCACTGTCTCTCCATGCTGCCTTTATTATTCCACATCCTCTTCCTCCCCCAGTTCCAAAGATGTTTCTCCTGTGAGTATTTTCAAACATTACGAGATCATGCTCAACCACAGACAATCCCCTGTGGTGGGGAATGGCCCCGTAACATCTGTTTGATCCCCACCAGATGTTCACCACAGTGAACCACGGCAAGGGATCAAAATAACCATACTTTTGAGGATGGTCCGGGGACCATCTCCGAAAGCATGGTCAAAGTGTTTCCTGCCAGGGGTGAACACCCGGCGGGAATCACTTTGTGTCCCCAACAGACGTAACGTTGCCATCCTCAACCACGGCAGAATTCACCGTGGTTGAGCATGGTAACATCTCGTCTGGCCCCTGACCACGGCCCGGAATCGGCGGCCATGCTCGCTGCTGATTCTGAGCCATGGTCAATACCCCGGGGGTGGGCTGGCAGGTGCCACGGCCGCACTAGCCGGTGCACCTGCCCATCTCCCAGAGGGCGGGTGGCCTTGGAAGCATGGGGGGCAGGACTGTGCAGCCACATGTTGCGTCATGCAGCCCCGCCCCCCTCCCTGATTCCCCAGCGGAATCTGTTGACTCATCTGTTGACAGGCCAGTCTGATTCCACTGAGGAATCATTTGGGTGATTCCATGATGTAGCTAATAGGGCCCCTCTCACATCTGAAATAACCCATTGTATCATTTCACAGTTAATGAAATACAATTTAATTTCAAATTAATATTAATGTTTCCCCCATTCCTTCCATTGGCTAATTCATGGATTCCATGTCAATGTCTACCCACATTCAGAATAAACACTTACATAGCATTCTCCCCAGCTTTAGTGTTGCTTTCAACCTGCAAAGGAAGAGGATTGGGGTTTAAAGACCAAGGCAAAGTATGGGTGCATGGAGCCTAAGTTATAAGCGAGCACAGTATGTGACACCATACAACAACTTCACTGCTTACACAGTGTGTAAGTTAAAGCAGGAACCTTAACATACAATTTTCTGGTTTGTTAAAGTTTGCTTGATGTGAATCCACCTTAACTAGATTTTTTAAACGATAGGACTTTTGGTTGTCTAATATAGGCTAAAATTAAGGGCTACATATAGTTGTGTCGATGTGGCAGTAAAGCAGTGGAACTTTCTAATTTTGCAGCAATATTGTTGCATGGAATTTTCTAAAAATTCCAAAATAAAAAAGTATGAATTATATCAATAATTACATGATTGCAGCTGTGGGAAAACCACGATTGACACCTGGCTAATCCAGGCTTGGCACAATATTAAGAATTTCAGCTTGACCAGTTTTCTAGACCTCATTGTCATTCAATATGACACCATGCTGGAAGGAGGGGATAATGCTCCCTACGTATCTGCAAGGATCGGTAAGGCACCATTTAACAACACACACAGGTATGTCACCTTATGCTAGTTGACTGAAAGCAGGAGCTATATATCATAGAATTGCCCCCAGTTTTTATGACTCTTCCAGTTATGCAGATAGGGCTATCTCTGATGTAATACCTGGCAGAATGCAGGTGACTGTTTCTGAAAGGTTAAGTCTAAGAAAATAGAAGTTTCATCAGTTAAACAATCTAAGGGTGGATGCAGAAATGCAGGCTAGAATTACTAAGAAAGTTTGGTGTAAAACCACCCCAACTAAGAATGGTGCTTTTGATGCCTGAATGGTTGTTCCATACACCCCCTTTGCCAATGATAACAAACTATGCATTTTAGATAGCACACAGTGGTCTGAATAACTGCATATGAGAAAAATGTGATCTCCCAATTGTACCCTTATGCCATCTGATATCAAAGTTTCTTCTGAAGGGGAGCTGTTTTTTACTGCCATGTTCAACCAATACCAGGTCATAAGGGGACATGGGGTCCAGCCTTCATGGATAGAATCAAAGACAGGGGGATGCAGAATGGAGAGGCAGGTGGCATGCATCTCGCACCCACAGTTCCATCCATACCGTGCTTTATTGCTAGGAGGCAACAAAGGGTTAGTTTTCTGGTTCATGCAAGAGGACCCAGGCAAGCACTATAATGACATTAAAAATGCCAGTCAGAAAGGAAAGCTGGGTACAAACTAAAGGCACATTTGCATTGATTACCAGAAAGATCCAGCAGTCCATTTTCACTGGAAATGGAGATAAGCTGCTGGGCAGCAAGCTACATCTTAAATGTCCTATTTCTCAAAGAAGCTAATTGAATACGCATGGCAGTGCCTCATAAGCAATAGTGTTTATATCAGTGGATTAAATTCCAGGAATCTGTATTAGAAATAAGTTCACCCAGTATTTCCCTGGGTGACCTGCTCTCCGACAGGTTCCAGAAACTAAAACTAGCCTTTGCAGCTGGTGATTGAAAGGGATTACCATAAGCCAGAACTCGAAAAATTAAAAATAGAGAGGAAAGATAAACACACCATGCCCAACTTTTTAGTTCCACTATGTTGGCAGCTTGAATGAAGTACAAAGGCATATTTGTAGGAAATTTAAACGACAAATATGCGGATAATATACAAAGTTGAACAGAATCTCTGCAAAATGATTTTGAAATGATCACGATTTAGCTGCATTTCTGATTTTCTCTTCTAATTATGAAAATTCGATCTAAACAACTAAGAAAGAATATTTTGTATGCCAGTGTTATTGGTATTTCCAATCAGAGTCATTTATGGGTAAATGTCTTACTCAATAAAAGCCTACATTATCCTTTGGTCCCCAAGGACATGATAATGTAATTGTGGTTAATGGTCAAACAATTAATTCATAATGGGGTATGTTACATAATTTATATATAGGACAATGCCTCCAGAAATCATTCTCTCTACTTAACACCACAGGGCTCAGGTATAAAGAAGGTTACTTTGAATGTGATGAAGGACAATATAATCCGTAAAGTTTTATACCACAGCTGAGACATAGTATGCTGAACATAGCTACAAATTTCACCATGGGCATTTATCCCCATTTTATCCCCAAATTTATCCCCAAATTATCCCCATTTTGTTGAAGATAATCAGTATTATCCCACAGGTTTTTTAGATGTTTGAAGACATCCTGTTCAAAGCAGTTTGAAAGTATGATGTTAAATGGATGTTACCAATTCAGTCAGACTCTGCAGATTACCATCTTAAGTTGTACTTCACTGGGGTGATGAGATCTTACCTATAAAGAGTTAGATTTGTAATTTTATAACTAAGGGGGGTAGAATAGCTGCACATCGGCTCCTCCCACACATGTTGTTTGTTGGGAGAAGCAGAGAGAGAGTATTGTGTGGCACTGTGCCGGCCTCCCAAGGAAGGGGACAGGGCTAAGGAAAAGATCAATGACATTCTAGCCTAGAGCATCAGGTGATCATCCACAACTATATGGTATGGGATGGGGGGGCAATGAATGGGCAGACTGCGGGCCAGGAACCTGCTGGGTCTGTCTGAACCTGTCCCAGGTGGGGATGGACGCAGGCAGACATGGGGCTGCACACCTGGAGCAGCTCCAGGCAAGGCTGCCTCCATATTTATCTGAAAACACCCATTGTTTCTCCCATACACAAAAGAGGAAGTTCTGAGGTTTTCTGGAACAGCTGAAGACTACACAGAAAAAATTCCCTTGAACCAAACAGTACACACATCATATTTTATTGAAATAAATACACAACTTTCTATTTGCAAATATTATATTCAATTTTGGATATTTCACTGATAATCTAAATAAATATTTGGCAACAAACTGATAATTACATATTCATTTATTTGTAGGGTAGCTATACCTCCCCTTTAAGAGAGGACACTTATGAAATATATGTTGCAGGGCTGTATTGGTTCCAGGGCAGCTCTGCACCACGTATTTCTCATAAGCATCCTCTTTTAAAGAGGTGGTGTGCCCACTCTATTTATTTGACTATTTTGTTTTAGTTATTCTGGTTACTTATGTGTTCTGGTATTCAGAAAACTGGTATTCAACACTGGTATTCTAGTTTGTTTCATTTCTATTTAGTGCTATTGTGCAATTGTTTGGCATGGAACAATAACACTAATTAGGACTGAAACACAGTAACAAATACCAGAATTATGAAGTGTCCAAAATTATGAAACAACATAAACAAAGAAAACCAAAATAACCAAATAACCAAAATGAAATAACCAACACTAATGTTTGTTCCAGGAAAGAGATGAGAATCAAATAGTGATTCAAAGGCAGTTTTTAAAAAAACACTTCGAATGAACTGAACTTGTTGACTTTGACAGTCGCTCAAATAATAATTTGCTCCAGCTCCCCGCTTCAACCTCTTCTATCTTGGAAAGTTAGTAACGCCCCTTTAACTTAACTTTAACTCCCGTGCTTCTGTGAATGCAAAGAAGGCTAAATTGAATTAGAGTTCCAAAAACCCATTCATGATATCAAGCCCTAACAAAGCAGGATGGGGGAGCCTACTGTTTGCTTGTATGTGCCTATGCATTCAGTACAGTTGACTTTCACATTTTAAAATGCTATTTCAATTCAATCAATTCAATTCAGCTGTCATTATCAAAAGCACACATCTTCCTGACAGTAAGGCTGTGCCATCTTGTATTTACTGTTGTCATGGATTGAGCCAGAAGCAGATGGCAGTAAGGTATGTGCTGGAACAGCTGCTGCTTTTTGTTTTCAATTAGCTTTAAAAGGCAATAAGTACATCTTCATTTTTATGGCAACACAAGGTGTGGAAGTGGGTATGAATTGTTTTAAATATGTGGCACCTTGGGGACTGCAGTGAGCAACTGTGTGCTGCTCTCTGAGTAGCAAATGAAATGGTGTTTGTTGTGTTTGGAAAGTTCATGAATGTCAACGTGCAGTACTAAGTACATTGCAGAACAGTTTCATTTCATTCCATCACTCATAACAAGATACATGGTCATCTGGATTAGTCCAGGAGCTTTATGAAATCTGCCTCACAAAATATATTATTTGCAGTTCTTAGAGCTACTGTAGCTTAAGATGTTGGATTTGGACCTGGGAGTCAGAATCATGTCTTAGCTATGAACTCACTGGCTGACCTTGGGCAATTCACTATCTCGTAGTCTCAAGTTCCCTATATATAAAATGGAAATAATAATGATGACCTACCTTACAGGCCATTGTGAGGGAGAATGAGGAAAGGATTATAGCACTCTGGATGGCAAACATGCCATGTACATGATTTATAATAATAATTTCTCCAGAAGACAAAATAGGTGTCATGGGAATGGGTGGGGACTGATTTAGTGATTGTTAAGAATATCTGAAAAACTTTTGAATAGGAATAATAATATGGTTTTTTAAAAAAAAAACTTTGTGACAACAGCAAAATCTGTCCCCCTAACTTCATTTTCCTCTAGCTGTGGATCCCAGTAATTTGTATTATTATTATTTGATCCTTTGCAATTTATATTATGGTACTGCATCAGAGTTCCAGTCATAGACCAGTGTGTTACGGACTGTAAAAATTGCATAACAAAAAGATGATCTCTATGCCAAAGGGCTGACAATATACAAAAAAGACAAAATACAACAGGTAGATATTAGAGATAGGCAGGGAAACAAAGGGCATTTTTGCACACACCTTAAAGTGCTGGTCTTTCAATCTTCTGGGTTTACAAGTCCACAAGTAAATTTTGGATGCATTCTTCAAACACACAAACTATTCTGAGGCAGTTCCTGAATGCATTCTTCACACAAACACTTCCCTGAGGCAGCCTAAAGTAGCCGCAGCTGTAGATGTGAGGAGCCGCCATGGAAACCAAGTGACCACAGCTGCCTGGAGCAAAGCAGTTTACCAGGAGAACTTTTTACACACAAACGTTCTGGGAGAAGTTCTACACAGAAGTTCAAAGAGCCAGATATTTAAGATCTGGGTGAGTGATTTAGACATACAGAAATTTCAGGATGTAACAGTAAACATGCAGGAGAAATGTGTGTAAAAACACCCAATGAGAGGACACCAAACATCAAGATAAACAAAAGACTTTACATATCGGTTCTTCAGCCAATATCTTCAAGTGTTTCAACTTCTTCACTAATGTCCTATCTGGCCTGTGGTGTTTGGTGGCTTCTTATGAAGGAATCTTGAAATAAAACTTTATGGAGAAAGGTCTTTATTAGAGGTTTTGCCCTGACCCCGTGTCTGGAGTCAGTCTTACTTGGTGCATGGTGGAGACTGCCCTTCCCGTAGTGAATGTATCTCTGTAAGGTCAAAATGGGCTGATAAGCAAACAGGTCTTTTAAAGAGAAGCCATCCTCATATAGGGTTGTCGTCTTTCTCCAGGAATGAATTCAGGGTGAGGGAAGTGCGAGGGAGGGGCAGATATCACATTGGAGGGGGTGGGACAACACGGTGCTCCATAGAGGTGGGGCCATATTAGAAAGGGGGCGGGGAAGCCTATATGGCTTCTCACTTTCTGATGTGTCCTCCCCTGATAAGTTCTGATTCTCCAAGATAGTCATGGGCACTCCTAGCTGAACCAGAGAAACTGAAGCTTCTCCATGAACCCAGACACTCTGTATCAAAGCCTGGAGTCTCGAGGTGAAATGTGGAGGAGTGCTAATCATATCTTCAAATGAGCACCTCCCTCTTGACTTTCATCTTCTCATTTGGCCTTCAGCCCCAGCCCAAATCTTACACAGACCTGATCTCTGTAAGATGGACAAGTACCTTAGACCACTTTTACACGAGAGAAAATATGCATGCTAAGGGTACTTACCGTGATTTTAAAAGTTTCATTGAAACAGTGCAGCGCATGTTTTTTTTAAAAATGCGGCATGATTTTAACTCCACATACATGTAGGTGTTATTAAATCGCGTCCTGGTACTTGCGTTTTTAAATGTGGACTTACCATATGAACATTAGATGCGGGTCATGTACTTCTCTTTGAAGTTGTGTTCTCAGGATGACTTGCTGCAGGATCTCCATGGCGCCCCCCTTCGATAATGGTTCTTCTTTGAGTGGCTCCTCCCATTGTCACAATAGGTTTTCACATGCGGGCCCTCACAGTTGTGAGAATGTTAGAAGCAATCACGAAGAACCTTATTTACAAGGCAACAACCTTATGTTCTCTCTGATGACTCAGTACATTTCCACAAATTGGTTGCACGCATGCGCTTCTTTCTAACAGGGAGCCCATTGAGCTTTGGCGGGCTTCTCCGAGTTTTGAATAGTCGTGCTGTCAGTTTAACATTTAATCAGCAGTTACCTAAGAGACATTCAAAGTTTACCTTTATAGGTTATTAAATCATTGCCATTTCTTTTTTGTTTTAGGTTCTATATTTTTTATCATGGCATTTTGTTTGATGCTTCCCCCCCTCCCCCACCCCATTGACTTTAACCTCATGCATCTTTTCCTTCAGTATGGGTTCTTTGCTGTGAGGTTTTTTAGACATATGGTTTTGATTGAAAAGTAATTTTATACAAGACATCTTTATTTATGTTATAGCTATGACATTTATCTTTTTTTTCCTAAAAAAACCTATTATCATTGTCCCCAACACAATGGAATGGTACAAATTGTTGGTCTTATTATATATATAGCTATTGTACAATCCGTGGTACAATAAACTGGTTTTATTTTTGTTTGCACCATGTGTGCGTTGTAATTGTATTCTATACAATACTTTTAATTTTTATTTATTATGAAACAATTATCCCACATAAAATGAATGAACTACTGTTGGTGGTTTTATTTTAATTTACATATTTACAAATGTAATCATCTCCTTAGAGTGATAACGTTGGTTTTTTATTTACAAAACGTTTAACATTTTACATGTTATTTATTTCCAAGGTTACATCTAATGGGTGTTCAATCATTTCATTGTTTATATTAACTTGTTGTATAGGAAAAATATATTACATGAAGTAATCATTTTATTATTTTTCTATGTGTTATGAAGAATGTGCTTTATTTTATTTTTGTGTTTCCTTCATCTCTCTCTCCCTCCCCCCCACACCTCTTTTTCCTCCCCCCCTCTCTTTTTCTCAGGGACATTGGACATTCTGTTTAGTAGTGATCATGAGTAAAGTGTCCTGTGTCAATGATGATGAAGCTGGGTGCAGTAGTCACAATAGATCGCTGCACTGGAGTTCTGCTGAAACTCATGCTTTTATTGACATTTGTGGGGAGGATTGTGTACAGAAGGTAATGGGATCATCCTATAGGAACATGGGTATATTCAAGAAAATATCCATAGTAATGGAGAAAAGAGGATATTATAGAACCCCTGCTCAACTGAGTTTGAAAGCAAAGCAGCTTAGGGGCATGTTCAAGAAACTTAGGTTACATAATGAGACTACTGGCAACTCTTACAAATATTGGGAATTTGAGGAACGCCTTGAAGAATTCCTACATGTAAATAAAGGTTTAGTTTGCCCTATTGTATGTGGCAATAACATAATGAGGCGAGGAAGTAAACAAATGCAAACCAGTCAGGAGAATGAAGGAAGTAGTAGTGTAGAGGAGAATTGACAAAATGAATTTGAAAGTGTTGATGATAGCATTTCCCGAGTCTGCACTCCAGCTCTATTTTCTGAAGAAGTGGTGGACTCAGAGAATGAGAGGGATTATGAAGAAATGAATGTAGTTC
Organism: Sphenodon punctatus; assembly: GCA_003113815.1. NCBI lineage: Eukaryota > Metazoa > Chordata > Lepidosauria > Sphenodontia > Sphenodontidae > Sphenodon > Sphenodon punctatus. The sequence continues at coordinate 1,922,537 of QEPC01007587.1, forward strand.
AGCCACAGGTAGCAGAAGGTGAAATTCTATCAAACGCTCATTGTCCAGATGCAGTTGATAACTTTGCTGACGGTATGTAAAATAGTATGGCAATTTCTGTAAATATTATATGGTGCAAAATGATTATGTACCTTGGAGAAAATAGTGTATGATACGGATTTTCATCACAGTATTTCATAGTGGTTTTTATTTGTATTTTTAGGTGATGTATGCAATAGTGGAGAGAGTATTCAAGAGGCCCATTGTTTTCCCATATCGAAGCAAAACCAAGTGAGGAAATTGCGATTGAAACACAAACAGCAATGGCAAGGGATTTAGTGAAAAGTGGCACAATGGCTGCTGACAAAATTAGTAATGTTTTGTGCAGTACAGTGGAAACTGCAATTAATGAAATGACTTTATTTCGTAATTGTCTTGATAATTCCATGGAATGTTTTGAAAAAGCGAGGCAGAGTGAGCACGAGGAAAGGATGAAGTCTGCAAAATTAGGCGGTATTGGGAAGAGAATTTTTTTGCAATCTATAGCCACACACATAGGGAAAACATCAGAAGCTATTGCTAGTATGTGAAAATTTTTAACCTCAAATGTACTCTGGCCACCTGTAAATACTGTTTCTTAGATGAGTGAATCAAGGCCATCATCCTCCGATGATAAACTGAAATCTCAGGTTGATGCTTTGCCTGACTCAGCAGCACATACAGATGGTAATCTAGGTGACATTTGTCGTCAAAAGCGTACATTAGAAGACAGTATTAGGGACAAAGTGAATCGAAGGGCCATGATCTCATTGCTGCCTGGGCGACACCTGAGATGCAGGCAGAGCTTGCTGTCAATGCCAGAAATGAGCAGGTGTTCACCCAGATAGCCACTGAGATGGGGAAGCAGGATACGAATGTACGTCCACACAGTGCCGGACGAAGATTAAGGAACTCATAATGAGCTTCAAGGACATCACGGACAACAACCAGCACTCAGGGAGGGCGACACGTGCCTCCCCCTTCATGGATGCGCTAAGTCAGGTGCTCCAGCAAAAGGGCTCCATAATTGCCCGGCGCCCAGTAGGAGGGGGTGCCTGGGAGGAGCGCCCCCCCAAGATGACCCCCCCTTGCAGCCGCAGGTATTGACCCAGGCCCAGCTGCTGGCCACATAGAATAGGGATGAAATGCCCAGTACCTCCGACACATGCCCCCAAACACTGGCCCAGCCGCCTGGAAGCACCTCCCCCTCCAAAGAGGGGAAATTGGTTGCCACAGCTAGCTCTGTAGGCAGAGGGAGGGGCAGGCCAAGAGGCTCCAGGGGACGTGGCCGGGACAGGGGCAGGGCGGCCTAGAGTACTGTTACCATAGGGGACAATCCATTCCACAGGGGGGGATGGGTAAGCGGGAAGTAGGTTTGTGTTTGGTGTGGTGGATGGGTGGTAGTGGGGAGGGGGTTGAGGGAGGATGCAGGGGGGAGTTTGGGGGGATTGTGGGCAGTAGGGGGGATGGGGGTGTGGGAGGGGTACCAGGCGGGTTGGGGTGGTGGTTGTTGGGGATGGCGGGTACACGGGCACACGGGTGTTTGGAGTATGTATGTGGTTACGGGGGAGCACATTAATAAATATGGAGCACAACTGTTTAGTGTGGGTTGCTTTATTCAATGCAGGCAAGGTGTCACAGCATTAGCTGTGTGGCTGCATGCACTGTGTGGTCAACTGGATCAGGGTTCAAGGTGACGAGGGCCACAGGGACAGGGCATGCACTTTGAGTGACATGCCAACGCTGAACTGAGTCACAGCGCAAAACGGTACTCACGGGGGTTCGGCACCACCTGCGAAGGCGGGGTATGTTCCTGGTACTGTGGGTCTCCATGTGCATGCTCTTGATTGCGTACCTATCTCATCTGGCATGTGTGTATGCATGGGGCTGTCTGGCCTTGGATGCCGGTAGCTGTGCACTGTCCACTCCCTGCGTCTCAGTCCACAGCGGGCCCATTGTTCCCTGGCTGCCGTTATCGGTTGGCCTTGATGGCCCCCATCTGACTATGCAGCCCTCCTGCCCCACATCCCATGTTGCCCCTACGGCTGCTGTGGCTCAGTCCTTCCATGATCTGATCAATGGCAGCAACATCTCATCCAGGGGTCCCGCTCAACGGTTCCGGGGGATCTGTACGGGCCTGGACTGGCCCTTTGCGATCTGTGGCATTCGCCCATCGTTCAGCGCTACCTTCGCTCCTTGCCCACCCAGTCAGATGCCTATCATTGCTTGAGTTATAGAATGCTCAGCTTCAACTATGTTGTGACTGGTGATGAATGCCGTGTACATTATGAGGAGCTGGGGCTCATCCCCTTCCCCGAGGGATGCCTACCATCCACACTGGGGGGCCATTCAGTGTGGAGTCCCACCGAGACAGTCTCCGCCCTGTGTGTGTGTGCCTTCCTGGGATATGCGACTTGCCTGGATGAGGGTGGCCCAGCCATGGCCGTGTCCTACTTCATCAACGTGCAGGGTGTGCGTGGGTACCCACGCTCTGCAGGGCTGCCTACTACCATCTGATGGAGCTGTCCCACCTGCCCTGGCCTCCAGATGCTGATTATGGCATGCCTCCCCCCTTTGGCCCGGAGCTGACAGCCCAGTTGGAGGCTTGCAGCCGCTCTGACGTGCAACTTGGAATGAGCTGTGCGGATTCCTTCAAGTCCTTCTACCTGATCTGCTTCCACATGGCCGCCCGGGGCTTCTGCCTGGGTCTGTGGCAATGGCCCCGCTATGTGCACCTGTTGGCTTTGCAGCCACCAGTATCCGATTGTAGCCCCGGCAGCAGTGTCTAGGGAGCGACAGCCACTTCTGGCTTCCATGTGCATCCTCTGCACTTTCCTTCTGCATGGGGCCTGTGTGTTGTGTCACCTTGTGGACTGCTGGACCCCCAGTGAACTGGCACCGTTCACCTCTCGCCCTCTTGCCTTGGATTTGCATCCTCTGCTCCGGGACCCTTTGAGTGGCATCCTGTGGATTGGTCTCTGGGAGCCCTATGTCTCTGGGAGCAGCCTCCCCCATCCCTGCGCCCAGCACTTCAGCACCTGGACCTGTTTGCCACAGCCTTGGGGGATGGGGATGCTCCCTCACCTTGGTGGCTCCCCCACCTTCCTTCTTAGTGCCCACATCCCCCTAGTGGTGTCCCTGCTTGTTTATCCTCTCACTCCAGCGCTGTATGTTTTATTTCTGGCCCATTGTGGCTTGTGCACACAATAAATGCCTGCTGTGCTTCACTGTGCCTGTGCTGCCTCCTTGCTGTTGTGGCTGCCTGGGTCCCCCTTCCACTTGCCCGTGTACCCCAGTCCCCTCTCCCCCTGGTGATGGTCTAACCATGCCAGCCCCCCCCTCCTCCCGTGTGCCTTGGCAGTCGGTGGTTTTCCTATGTGCCTCGGGTGTGTGCCTCCCTCCACCCTCCTTGCTCTGCTCCCCTTTGTATTGTGTAAGTGCAGCCTCGGGTGTGTTTCTGCGCTTCTGATTTTGAGGTACATGCGCCTTCTGTGTGGTCGCTATTTGGAAGCACTACTCACACAGCTTCACCCTCTGGCCCCATTTCCCTTCGCTGGGCATGGCCCTCCTCTGTATTTAGCTTCGTTTGCCCTCCGGCAGCCATGTTTCCATTTGCGTGACCACGTTGCATTGTGGGGCTCTCACCGTGGGTCTCGCCATTGCGTCACTTCTGTTGGGTTCCCCTGGGCCATGTTCTCTCTGGGTCACCCCGGGTGGTGGTGCCACCCCTGTCATATCTGTTGGGGCAGCGTGGCTCACCACGGCCCACGGTGACTCAATTGACACCGGGGTGGAATTCATTGTGGTGAATCTCACCACATCACATCTGAAATCACCCTAGGTTTCAGTTTCAATTTCTTTTCGGTTTCGATTTCGTTTCGGTTTCAGTTTTGATTTCACTATTTTTGAATGTTCAGCCAAGTTTGGCCAAACTGAACTTGGCTGAACTGAACCATCCAACCCGAACTCGGGTTTCGAACTGAATGACTGAACATCCGAACATCCGAACCGCGATCTGTTCGCCCATCCCTAATTGTAAATCAATAAGTTATTTGATACACTAGTTTCAGCTATATGCACTACATAATTGTGTAATTCTTTACTGTTTATTGTTTTGTTTCTCAATATGAAATGCTGTACTGCAATAGATATATGATATTGGCTTCTTAAAATTCATAACCAATAAAGTTCCATATTTCATGATAAGTATCTAAAATGACTTTTGAGTAATGCGTGCAGAACCATGATTGGAGTTTGTTTCAGAAGGATTTGTCTAACTGCAATTCCACCCCCATGCAGCGCAGATGTGCATCCGATTCAACCCTTCCCCCTTCACACACCCAAGGTCATACCTAAGGTGCCAGCCCCAGTGATGGGAAGCACATAAACCTACCCCCTCTGCTAACGTACGCGCCATTGCAGGCCCCTAAACCTGTATTTTATAAAACTGGCCTTCAGACAGTTATGAATGTGTTAATGTATTTCATGCGGCATTGAAGCTATACATACAATTAAGTGCAACACTTAAAAACAGAGAAAATGCAAAGCATAATAAAACATGATTTATTATGCATGATTTGCAATCCAGATTACAACACTAAACAAAATATGTGGTAAAATTGTACAGTACTTTGCTACAATTGACCTTAACGTTCCAAAAGCTAACCATTGATTATTCCGGAATAAACCTCTTATTTCCAAACACACATTATTATATTTAACGGTGACTAAAAAAACAATTACTTAGATCTATCTATCTATCTATCTATCTATCTATCTATCTATCTAAGATGTCATATCTGCTTTCATTTCAAAGTTGTGACTGGCATCTTCGACATCTTCATATTCCAGATCTCCTGACCACTGGTGATCTCACGTTGTAGTGAATAATTAATCTAGTTCGTCTTATTTCTTTAAATACCTCATTTACTGCATGCATCACTGTCCAGTTATCTACTTCCAGAACATGCCTTAGTTCTGTAACTGCATATGAAAGAAATCAATTATTTATATGAGTATAATCAGTCTATGGTGAAAATTGATAATACTTCCTGTTTTAGAAACTCCCTTCATTTCCCCACTATTTATTCATCTCTTAATGTTCCCTTCATCAATTTTAACTGTATATAATAACTTAATAATTATTGTACACAGGCAATAATGTAGCAGACACTTGAGAGAACTCCTGATTGAGATCCCTAACTGCTAAAGCACATGGATTTATATCTATTGTTTCATATGAAGAGATAGAAATATGAAGTTGAAACACATATGAATATATGTTTATATGCAACATATACATATAATTACCTTCAGTACTATGCATAATGCTTGCATCATACAAATTGCCAGTCATCTCACAAATGCTACCATCGTATCCCTATCCTTGCAGAAATGTTGCAAGATACCTTTTACACAGTAGACTTGCTTTCTTTACTACATGAATAAATCAATATTTTGAATCTAGTGTTTATGTATGTACACAACCATCCTTCGACACCACACATTTTTTGTTTGTTTCCTTTTTGTTAAATTGGGAAGTCCTCATTCAACTTCTTACTTATAAACTTCAATTATGAGCATACTGATGACTGTAGGAAAGGCGATATATGGTAAACTTAAGCATACGGCATTACAGTAGGACACATATGAACATCCCCTATTTGAAAATGTTGATTCTAAACATTAACTAAAAAATGCTATATTTCAATTTAACAACTGTGAACTGTTTATTCTAGGGAGTTCGGAAATGCGGTTCAGTTTAGTTTGGTTCGAAAATCATTTTCGGTTTGGAAGTTCGGTTCATTCGACCGAACTATTCGAGTTCAGTCTGAGCTCTGAACTTCTAAACAGATTTTGGAAATTCAAACCCTATTGAACTAAATGGAATATTATCTTATAGGGCTGGGCGAACAGAACCGAGTTTGGAAATTCGGTTCGGTTCGAAAATCGAGTTTGGTTCGGAAGTTCAGTTCGGTCGACTGAACTGGTTGAGTTCAGTCCGAACTCCAAACTTCCAAACTGCGTTCACCCATCCCTAGTTTATTCTTAGTGCTCCATCCCACATACTTCAATGTGTAGTCTACTCCTCACATGGCAGGTCATGATTTCAGTTAACTTACTTATCATTGGAGGTTGCTTATCTTATTGTAATAGTGAAACCTCCATTGATATACGGGATGGAAAAGATTAAACTCACTCTCAAAGGCTACCCATGGCAGAAGTAAACCTCCTTGGCTACCCATGGCAGAAGTAAACCTTGCTTGAATCTCTCTGTTGCTTGCACCACGTTATACGTTCACAGAGCTGTTCCAACAACTCTGCTGCCACTTCCTCCATGTACTCTTCCACAACTCCAGTCTCAACATGATACTAAGCATGATCTATCACAAAGGTAAGGTACATATTCAGTCTAAGCTTTCAGTTTCATTTTATACTTTTAATTATGTATGGTAAATTACAAATAAATTAGGTATTACATTCCCTACAGTAGGGTTGATCCGCAGAAACTTTTCAGCAGTCTTCCACCATCTGACAGGAATGGCAGTATAAATAAAATCTCTTCAGCAGCAGGTTGAACGCCAAGGTAGGAGGAGACTTTTCAAGCAGCTTTTAAATTCTTTATGAACCTGTATTTATCATAAGTGCCCTCTAAAAATCTCATATCTGTGTGTGGAGTGGTGTGTGGTGGTCACCCCCATGAAAGCAGGTGGCATAATATATGTGGGATCAATTGTGCCCTGAAGGGATAGAGGTAATAATCAGGGATAGCTTTAGTGGAAGAACGCAAGGTGTACGCATTCTTATTGCTAAAAGGTTCATCTATCCTAGCAGTATTAAGTATCTCTCCCTTTGCTGGCGTACTTTCCTCTCCTATGGGAAGCCAAAACTTCTGTCCCCAGGAATCACCCTCAGCAGCAGACGTGGATGAACAAAATCAAACAAGCACCCTGTTGACAGTATAAAGAAAACCTCCTATTCCTGAGAATTTGCTCCCCTCACTCCTGCCCAGGAACAGGAATGCCATCGACTTCCAGCTAGTTCCCATCTCAGGGACATACTTTGTTTAAGGAATGTGGAGATCCAAGGGCTGATCCCTGGGTTTCATGATTTTTAAAGTGCTGTGATTTACAGCAGCCTTTTCTTCACCTGCATCTTAGAACTACGCACTCTGTAAATACTAGGGGTGGGACTACCAGATCATCAGGTATCCGATACTGCTGGTATTGGGTGTACCAGCAGTATCAGATTAAACCCGGTAATCGGGCCTGTTTACTGGATTCCCCGGTACCGGATTTTTTACATTGCGGCCATTCAAATGAATGGTCGCAATATAAAAAAAAAACACGACCCCCCCCAAACACTTTCCCTCCCCGAGGGGAATGGAGGCGAGAAGCCCCAGGAGCAACCAGAGGCCCCAGGTTAAGAATACCAGCTTACTGGATTAATACCAGTTTACCGGTACTGGATCTTTCCCATTGATTTCAATGGGGAACTGTCCTCATTGAAATCAATGGAAAAAAACAAAAACCTCCCCCCTCCCCGATTCCAGGCTGCCCAGGTTCCCCAGAAGGCCTAGTAGTGTGCTGAAGCCAGTGGCAGCCACAGACAGCGCTGAAGCCGCCGGAGTGCTGCCACTGCTGCCCGGAGCTCAAGGTAGGTAGGCGATCCCTGGGTGGGAAGTAGGGTGATCCCTGGGGTGGGGGGGTGTTAAACCCCACCCCACCCCAGAGATCAGTAGTACCGATACTTACTTACCTGCTGGCTGCTGCTGGACGCTGGTGCTGGGCTGGCTCTGGGTCGCTGGCGGTGGCCCGGAGCCCGCAGTAAGGGTCACAAATTTTTGTTGTTGTTTAAATCCAGGCTGGGCAGGGTGGGTGCGGGGTGTCCCCACATTCCACCCGCGCAGCCTGAACTTGGGGAGGGGGAGGTGTTGTTTTTTTTTCATTGATTTCACTGGGGACAGTTCCCCATTGAAATCAATGGAAAAGATCCGGTACCAGTAAACCGGTATTAATCTGGTAAACCGGTATTCTTAAATCCGGGAACTGGTAAAACTGGTACCCGGTATTTGCGCTGATGTCCCACCCCTAGTAAATACAGCTGCTGATAAGAGACTGCTTTTTACTACTGGACTTTAGAGACCGTTCCCTCCTGAATGAGCTGGAAATAAGGTCAGTCATGCAGAGAGCATGGGTCCTTGATCCACACCAGCACATGTTAAAAGAGACTGGCTGCCAGGTTCCTGTTTTCCCCATCCCATACTGTCCTGCCCCCTGCTTTGATAGACTCACTTTGGTGTCACATGCCACATTCTACCCCCAGCCCACCCATGCATCACTCCAAAGAGGAAATCTGTGATTTAAAGAGAGGCAGGAGAATTGATCCAATCGCTGTCCTGTCATTTAAGCCCAAGCAACTCCGGCACAAATCCACTAGTTTTGGAGGCTCATGCCATGATTTTAGAAAACATTTATAAGTGGATGCATATACTGTATTTTTATTCAATAAGACATTATTTTCTTTACTACAGACCATTTCTGTATAGATACAGGGTATTTTCAGACATTACGAGATCACGCTCAACCACAGTGAATCACGGTCAATCCCGTGGCGGAGTCAAAGCACCCTGAATGTCTGTTCAGCGGCCGCCAGATGTTCACCACAGTCAATACCCACATGGGGTCAAATTCAACCACGCTTCAGGAGCTCCGGCCCGGACCATCTCTGAAAGTGTGATCAAAGAGATTCCCAGCAAGAAACAATAAAAAGTAACGTCTGGATGGCAGTCACCGACTGGAATCAATCAAAATGATTCCCAGCCGGGGACAAAGCACGCAGCATCGCTGCCAGGCAACCAGCAACAACACAGGTCGTGGAGGGAGATTTAAAGGGCACACAGCAGCAGCTGGGATAAGCCAGCCCAGCGCCTTCCGGGTGCTTTGACCACGACCTGGCCTGGGATCGGCGTAAGGTCTTTTGCGCTGCCCCAGGCCATGGTCTGTCGGTCCGATTCCCTGCCGTGGTCCCGCTCCCGTCATGTCTGTTCAGGGCTTTTATTGACCCTGGGGGTGGTTGAATGGTTCACCACCACTGGGAATCCACTGTGGTGACTCTGGACTGTGTAACGTCTGAAATCATCCAATAATAATACCATTCCTTTATCATCATGCATGACTTTGCTCTTTTAGTTTAATTTTTAGATAATATTAATACATTCAAATTTTCCCTCCATATAGGAAACCATAGTGACAATGTAATGGACAAGTTTCAAAAAGATGCTCTAGGAGACAAGATGCAGATAAATGAAATATATGAGGAATTAGTGTACATATGAAGAGGAATACAATCTTTAAACTGTATAGAGATTAGCAGCCCAAACAGTGCTGAAGGATATTCTTCTGTTTGTATCATATGTTTAAATGAATAGATTTAGTTTTTTGCTGCATTTTAGCATAATCATATAGTTTGTAGGGATGGGCAAATGCGGTTCGGAAGTTCAGAGTTCGGACCAAACTCAACCAGTTCGCTTGACCGAACCGAACTTCCGAACCGAACCGAATTTCCGAACTCGGTTCTGTTTGCCTATCCCTAATAGTTTGCATTTAAAATCACTATAAAGATACATTAACACATGCATATGTGCATCAACTGTTGCACAAAATGTTCATGTTTATTTTTTTAAAAGAATAATAAAACAGCAATCACAGTACTTTAGATGCCTACTTCAGAGTTGGTCCTTTAAAAATGTAATAAATCTGGGAGTAGTGTATGTGGGATGTTGTATGGTACATTTGATTAAGGTTTTCCAACAGATACACCAGTGGTAGAACAGTTATATGATCTTAGCACATAATAATACTTCTTTCTAATCATTCTTCATGTTCCCTCTCGGTTGCCTCTTCTCCAAGCTGAAGAGCCCCAACCTACCAAGCCTCTCCTCATATGGAAACCTTTCCATGACCTTGATCATTTTTATTGCCCTTCTCTGTACCTTTTCTAGTTCAGCTATGTCTTTTTTGAGATGGGGCGACAAGAACTGCACACAATATTCCAGGTGCGGTCGCACCATTGATTTGTATAGAGGCATTATGACATCCTCAGTTTTATTCTCTATCCCCTTCCTAATAATTCCTAACATTCTGTTTGCTTTTTTGACTGCTGTTGCACATTGTGCTGTGGATTTCATTGTATTGTCCACAACCACCCCCAGATCCTTTTCTTGAGTGATAACTCCTAGCTTAGTACCCAGCATTGTGCATGCATGGTTTGCATACTTGCATATGCAACTTGATTTGCATACTTGAAAACCATACGGAAACCACAATTGATTGGGGAAGACAAGCAATTCAGTTGAGGTACTTTATTGGCATATAAGTTATGGAGAGTTGTATAAAACAGATGCATGTAAATAATATATACACATACAGTTACACTGTATAATATAAGGAAGGACTTGTATGTTTTAAATTTACATATGTAAACTTTCATTTTAACCTCCAAACATACTGTAGCAATCCATTACCTGAATGTTTGATTAGTACAGTATGCTCTAAATTTACTTCAATCCTACACAATATTACATTAAGATTACAATTATTGAACATTAAGTATAAGTTATTATTTAATCTTCCCCACATTACACCATCAGCATGCTGATTCTCAAATAAATTACAGAATGGTTGCCGCGCACATTTAACCTCAACTTTTAGAAAATTTGGAACATCTATGGGAATATTAGCAGCATCTGGAATGGAACCCGTATCCCACTGTAGAGCATCACATTCAGTTTGAACTATATTATGTAAGATGCAGCAGGAGACAATTAAAACTGGAACATTTTCTGTGTGCATGTCAATGCATTTTGACAAGCTGAGCCACTGCTGCTACAGAATTCCAAATGCCCGCTCTGCCACATTCCTACAATGGGTTAAACACCTATTAAACATGTCTTCTTGTAGGAATAATCCTGAGGGGAACTCTCTTATTAACCAAGGTAATAAAGGGTATGCAGTATCACCAAAACCAGGATGAACATACAATCCATCAATGTTTCCCAATGGATCTGGTGTGAATATGCCTTTGTACTTCCTTGCATTGTAAGATCTCGGGCAGGGACGGTGTCTATCTTATTTTCTGTAAAGCACCAGGTACATCGCTGGTGCTATATAAATGCTAAAGCTAATAATAACAATAATAATAATAATAACAATAATAATAACAATAATAATAATAAGTCGTGATATATGAAAAATATCAGAATCATGGTCTCTACCAAATGAACCAGCAAATACATCCTTAAATAGAAGTCTAGTGTCCACCACTGCCTGTAGAACTAGAGAATAATATTTTTTACAACAGAAAAGTCTCAGGACAACACGTAGGCCCTCGTACCTCTATGTGCATACCGTCTATTGACCCCATACAATGAGGGAATCCCTCTCTGCAGAAGCCAGTAATTACTTCATTAGATTAGCAAAACCAATAACTTTCACTAGCAACTCATCATTGATAGCATTAATGACCTCATGGACCACTCTACATGCAGTTGCTGTACCAATGCTGAACTGTGCTGCAACGGTTCGGTACCCATTAGGAGTTGCCATTTCCGAAACCACAATTCCCACCCGCTTCTCAGATGTAATAGGTGGACGCATGTTGGTGGACTGTCTCTGAAGAGTAGGTCTCAGTTTTTCAACCAGTAACATAAATACCTGCTTCTTCATACGGAATTCTCTTAACCACCTCTCGTCCCCATAATCTGGCCCATTGACAATGTTTTCCACCAGTCATAATTTTGTCTTAATACCCACTCCACTCTGTTCATAGGCATCAGTTTCTCATATGCTCCGTAGGTGTTTCCAGGTAACTGAGCTACCATAGTAGCAGATATTTCACATATTTCATGAAGTCTGGTGACATTCTGTATGAGATAAAAAGGAATATATTATTCCCCACCAAAAAACCCCTATACATTTACCTTACTGAACATAGTTAAAAAATAGAGAAAAAAAAGAACCAACAACAGTCCATGAAAGCTACTCATGGTGGTGATGAAATGAACAGAGAGGCTAGGGGGGTGTTAAACAAATGTTTCTCTTATGCAGTACGCAGGAAGTTGTTTATTAGCAGATTACATTATTTAACGGTTGAGTATTACGTATATGGATAACATGTATATGCAGACATGAGTATGAAAAAATGTTTATTTGCCAATTTCCCAAAACTTGGGTTTAATAGGTTACCTTTCTGGTTTCTAAACAACAGACACTAGCTTTGTAATAAAAAATGACTTACTCAAAATAATTATTTACAAAAGCTACTCATGTTATTTCAGACTCATTTTTTTAGATTGAACAGAGTATTTTTTTTAAAAATGGGAAATCAAAATTGATGGTCCTTCCTGTTTCACATGCATATGATTACACAAAATTTAGTACTCGTCTATAAAAGAAAAATAAACCAGTACTTAAAAACTAAAAAAATTAAATAAATATTTTTTTAACAAATTAAAAATTAAAAAAATTAAAAACTAATATATATATATATATATATATTAGACAACAGGAACAGGAACATGACAATTTTAACATATAAAACCCTCCCCTTGAAAATATAACATTTACTAGTTGTATGTTTAACAGAGCTACAATAAACCAGGTGATCTTGAAATTAATTTGTCTATGAACAGAAACTAAGAATGAAAATATTGTCGCTTAGGCAGACATTGCAAAATAAGAAATAAGAATTGAAAAGATTGATTGAATTATGTTAAAGCATAACCATCAGCAATATACACTATTAAATAAAGTGGTACGCTGAATAAACAAAAACTGTAAGCGAAGGAAACACACGTTTACATATGAAGTACTAAAGAACTACATTTCTTGACATGCTTAAAATTAATGCAAAAAGAAAACCTCACAACTGAATGTATTGAGGAAGTGATGACTGTAGTACAACCAAGAACCTATTTTTTAAATAAAAAATAATAATGATACCATATATCAATGTTTTCTTTAACATTGTTGGCATAACCACAAACCCTGATAAAATAAAAGATCCCAAGAACACCATACCTGGACTAAGAATGAAAAACTTGAGGAGGCCTTAATAAAGCACTTATATATTGAATCAGCTTCTTCATCATCACCATCTCCTCCATCGTCTTCTAAAATCTCCAATGAAGATAGTGCCATATATGTGGCTTGCAAAAAGCAATTCACTGATGCAATAAAAATCTGTAGGTCCTGCTGATCCATTATAAGAGTTATAACAGGTTGATAACCTAAGTTAAGAAGATAGTATAAAACATATTCAAAGAGTTTGGCAAATTATTTTCTGATACAAAATGGGAATAGGGAAAAGGGATATTTACAGAAGGCTTACACAAATACCTTCATTTACTATACATTCCAACAGCATACATTGCAATCGTATGCTTTAATAAATCATAGAACACTATTCCTACTTCCTATGAAACATTGTGCCACATTGGTTAACAAATTAGGCACAAAGCCTTCACAGCTATGGAGAACTGTAAAAGATAGAAGATAATTATCATATAAAAAACCCTAATGTTGATTACAAATCCATAAAAATGAGTGAGAATATAACTGCATACAATTTACTAAATTAAACTAACTTTTATATTATATCAGAGTCATAGCTATATGCAACTTAATCATGCAGAGTGAAATCGAAATGTAACAGAAATATATATTACAAACTTTATCTGTGTTCCTCCTCTAACAATAAGTTGTAAAAGTAAAGCACCCAACCTCCCGTCCCCAACAACATACCCCTCCCCCTAATGAAGGTAACTGCCTGCCTAGGGCAAGCTAGCTCCTTGTCACCACATAAAATATTTTCTTTACCATAAAATACTGCAAACAGAGACATACAGTTATCATAGCACCATGAATACTGAAAGTGAGAACAAGTTTGACATGTCCCCCAAAACACCGACCTCCTGTCAGAAACAGCACTTATTAGCCTCCAAAAACACACTAAATGACAAAAGGAATCACCCCATTACAAACTTCATAAACCCCCCTGTTGTTAACCTTTTAATACTGAAGTAATGTGATCGGTTTTTCAAAAGAAAATTAAAAAAGGAAAGTAATCAAATAATCAACACAAACAACCCCAAGGCAACACCCTTCATCGAAACAGGATGTATTATGAAATAACTTTTTTTTTAAAAAACCCACACATTTGAAATATCTCAGAAACTTACTCAAATGCACCACAGACATGAACCTCTTCCACAAACTCATAGGATTATCATATTAACGTAACCTAGCGCATGCGCACCCCCAGCTGTGATTGTGAGAAGGTATGGAGCTATCTCAAATAACCCTGTCTGAATGTTAATATCTTCCTCATTCTACATAATGGTAATGACATACAAGACGGCAACTCCTAGAGCGTCACAGTCCACAGACCACTGGGATAGGTCTGAAACTCTGGCACACAGAAGACTCGCCTAAAGACCCCAGATTCACCTTCTCCTCAATCACTCGTCTAAAATCACAGTGCACATCTAGAAAGAAGCCCAATCAAACGCGAATCAAAAGGTAAGATGCGATCAGCAGCCTCATGTAAAAGCAGCCTTAGACCACAAAAAGAAACCTATGGAAGTCCAAGGGAATTACCTATCAGTCTTTGATGCCAACATTAGAGGAAACAAAGAGGAGGGATGAACATACAGTGTGGAGTAGAACAATCAGCAGTAGATGGTCTCACTTGCTGCTAGAAAGATGTAGGTCAGAGATACTGCTTCCTCAGTGTCACATTCTGCCAGTTGGAATGCCACAAACACTGAGTAAGTATCGGATTAGAAGTATTCCCCCAGCTGGTGCTTCAGATTATCTCTGTGGTTGCTTTACACTGAGGGTCAAAGCTTTCAGTTAACCTCTATGTTTCCTTATAAAGCACTGCTGATCTCTGTCACCCCAGCGGGCAGGCTGCAATGCCAACAGGATTGGATTAATCTGTCCATGGTCAGATTCATTATGTGATTACAGTAATACAGATGATCCCATGTATACCACTGGGTGTTTCTGGGGGTGGGGGTTATGGAAATTACTTAATAAATCATATGTGTGATTAGCTTACAGATCTATACAACTTTGTTGATACTAGATCATGACTAATGAATAAAGTTCAAGAGAAGGTACAACTTACTTAATAGAGATTAGTTATTTTACTGCAAGACCAGTAGTGTTGTGCTGATGGAGGGAGCAACTTAATTTAACTGGGCCATTTGTACCATTTGTCCCCACACAGGAAATAAGGAACGTACTCAAAATAAAACACGGACACAAGTAAGTATGGATAAACTGGCCGCAACTGTTTATTAAACAACCAGCCAAACGATAACCTGTTGGAGAACAGAAACCAATTATAACAAATCATCCAGTTAACGAGAATGGTGGATCCCAATTACCACTTGAATTCACTATGAATAGCCAATTATAATTAGTGAGAAATACCATGACATGCCAATTATTGATCTCATTATAATTAAGCCAAATGAATATTTCTGGGTGAGTCCTAAGGGGAGTGATTGTGCATACTATCATCTCAGCCACAATGACCCTCACTCCCCGCATTCAGTACCATAGCAGATAACCAATCCGGATTGGAGTTACCAGTCCAATCCCTTCCGCCTATGAACCAAACTTGATCCATACCCAAACAAGAACTAACAACAAGTGACCACATCAGGACCACTTAGATCCTCCCATGTGACACCTGAGGCCAATCCTTCTTCTCTGGGATAGCAGTGGGGTGCTCATCCCTTGACTGCTTCCAAGGTCCAAATACCTGGAGGCATACCATCCTCCACCTTCCAGATGTCTCACAAAGCTACCAAGCTAATTCCACAACTGACTCAATTTCTTTATGGTACTGAACACCACCACCAAGTTCAGCAGCAAAGCTTGCCTGAACACCCCCAACTCACCCAGAGCCAGCCACTTATACCAAACATTCTTGCAGAATTTCTTGCACATTCCCCAAATATAAGTCAAGGCCTTTTCTGACAGGTGAACCTGATCAGCCCAACAGAGCCCTGGCCTAGTCCAGGATATCTCACCGTGAACAAACCACATACCTCCTATCCTTTTGATAATCTTTTAAACCTCATTGTTCACCCTTTTCCTAGATCTGTCCACTGCTCTCTCACTAGTGGCTCCTGGCCATTTTATCCACTGCAACAGTGCAGTGAATATCAACAGCTTCCGAAGGAACATTTCCCTAATTTGGAGCCAGTCTTGTCTCACCATAATGGACAAATCCAACCCCGATCCTCTTGTAAGATCATTCTCCCCTAAATGGAACAAAATTACACTAGGGGGAGACCTACCCATCCAACCAAGAAACATTGGCATCAGTTTGGGCCAGAGCATGCCCCTCTTACTCCTCCAAACCACCTCGGCTTGAGAGGCTAAACCCAATTGGTACCCCCAGTTTGAGCTTCTGGCCCTTCTTTCTTCCCAAACAACAAAATTATGCCCGACCATCCAAATTACCTGCCTGTCCATGAGGTGCAGCAACCCTGCAACATAAAAGAATAACCAGTTGCAACATTACTGTGGAGGTATCCACCCGAACCTACTTTCCTTGCAGGGGCTGAACATACGACTTAAATACTGCTGATCTCCACCAACCCACCGATTTAGTCTTCTGTTGAGAAACCTGCCACCACTGCAGTGGATGCCGCCCCAATTCTAAAAGAATGGGAACTGAACCTACCCACCAACCCCTAGGTTTCCAAGAAGCGCCTCATAACCGGCAGAAACTGAAAACGCTTAAGTGGCAGGCCAGAACGGTGCACAAACAACGCCCCCAAAATCCCAGGTCTAACCCCTAAAAACTCTGTTATACAAGAGACTGGACAGATCAATGGCTCAACAGATTTAAAAAGCACAACCCTGGCACCCCTCTTTGTCTGATCGATCTTCGACACCCTAATACCAAGCTGAACACTATCACACTGGACTGTCACATCCCCAATCTGCAAAGCCCTACCTGACCGGTCCGTAAGAGAGCTCACTACCAACTTGTTAACTCTTAAAGCAGCAAAAAAGGCAATAACAAAAGCCACGTGGAACAACTTAACTTCATCTCCATCACTACAAATATCCCACAACTTCTTCACCATGTCTGCCAACAACTTGGGCGACATAGGCACCCTACTATTGGCCCTATCCTTCCCCTGCCTTCTCCATGACTCTAGCATGGCCCTCAGGATCAGAGATCCAGACAATTCCAAAGTACCAACCATCTTTGACAGAAAGGACAGGGCCAACCACTTCTCCGCAATTGTGCCTGGTGCCAAACCTTTCTTCCTAAGGTCCAACTAAAAATTGAACCAGCTGCGGCAAGGGGATTGGAAAAATTACCGACCAACCCCGTACCGTGGCAAAAACACAAAACTCCCTCAGCGCTCACTCATACAGCCATCATGTACCCAGGGAGAGTGAGCCCTTCACCGTTTCTATGAGTTCTAAGATCCAAGGCTCCAGAGCTCCTGGGGAACAAAGTCCTGCTTGTCCCTGGCCATTGGAGTGAACTTCCGAAAATGTTGGATCTGAAAATGAGAAAGGGCATCAGCAATCTCATTGCTCACCCCCGGCATGTGCTTAGCAGAAAAAAGCTATGTTGTGCCTCAAGCACCATAAAACAAAAACTCTAACCAAATGTATCACCATCTCAGATTTTGAAGACAACCCATTCACCACATGCACAACTGCTGGGTTGTCACACCAAAATAGCACTCTCTTATTTCTGAATCTATCAACCCACAAGCGAACAGCTACAACTATTGGAAACAATTCCAAGAATGTCAAGTCCCTTAAAATACCCAACTCACCCCAGTGGGCTGGCCACCACTCAGAACACCACATCCCTTGGAAATAAATTCCGAGCCCAGCCGCACCCGTTGCATCGGAATGCACCTGTAACTCCTCCTCCAAGAGAAATACTTCCATCCACATGCTGATCCCATTGTGGCTCTGCAGAAATTCCATCTACACTTCCAAATCTTCCTTCATTTCACTAGTGACTCTGATATGGTGGTGCAGCAAGGTAACCCGAGCAGTCCTAGCATAAAGGCGAGACAAAAGTGCTATACCGGGTGCCACTACCCGGCAAGCAAAATTTAGCTTTCCCAACAAGGATTGCAAGACCCGCAATGTTACCTTACCAGCCCGCGTACAGGCAGAAATCTCATGCCTCAACACCCCCAACTTATCCTCTGTCAAACGGGAACACTGGGATTCAGAGTCCAGTTCTATACCCAAATAGGTCAAAACAGAAGCTGGCCGTTCCGTTTTTTCCTCTGCCAAAGGAACCCCAACCAACTCGGTAACTCTCCTGAAGGTGACTAACAAATCACTGCACTCCGATGACCCCGACCAGCCAATAAACAAATAATAATTGAGATAATGAGAAATTTGCCTTGAACCTGTCAACTGTTTTGCAAGCCATTTCAATGCCGAACTGAATTTCTCAAAAGCGGTGCATGAGATGGAACATCCCATGGGCATCACTTTATCATAATAAAAACAGCCACCAAACGCAAACCCCAACAGGTAGAAATTCCTGGGGTGCACTGGCAAGAGGTGGAATGCGTATTTCACGTCGCTCTTTGCTATAAGGACATCCCTACCACACTCCCTCACTAATTACACCGCTCTGTCAAAGGAGGCGTAGTGGACCCAACAGAGCTCAGGTGGGATGGAATCATTTACTGAAGACCCCCTGGGGTGAGTCAGGTGATGGATCAACTGATACTCCTCGGGGGCCTTCTTTGGCACTCTGCCCAAAGGGGACACACTCAAGTTCTCCATTGGCAAAGAGTCAAATGGACCAGCAACTCGGCCTTCAGCTAATTCCTTCAATATCTTGTTCTCGACCACATGCGAGGATTGGTCTACCACCGCTTTAGACATCTGTGGGGAGGGGGATCATAACCTACAGTCAATTTTGCTCCCCAATCGGCATTCTCGGGATGAAACACTCAATGAAATGGGACGGAAGTTGTTAGCTTTACTCCACTCTTTAGGCTATATTCCCCTCAATGGCAGCATCTCAGGGGATTTCGATGGGGACTACACCTATGTTTCCTCGGTGGGACATAGTGTGGTGGATTATATTTTTATTAACCCAGCCTTCTTGGAAAAGATAACAAAGTTTGCATTACACATCAGAGCCGGAAGTGACCATAGATTGTTAGAACTTCAGACAGCGATAGGGGATCCTGTTTTACTTTTGGATACTCCTGGGTTACCCATTAAAGTAGGTCTGATTACAAGAAAGTGGGATCCAATGGCCCTTTTATGTAGGATGCAGGAACACTGTTACCAAGGCCATTTGAGGGAATTGGGTGAGCAGTTCTAGCAAGAAGCTGACTCGGTACAAGCTAGTGCCATATTTGAGGAAATAATAGTCCATTTAAAAGAAAGTTCTTTTACGATTTCTTGAAGGGACACCCCCAAAGTAAAATCTGCTTGGTTTGACGCTGAATGCAGAGATTTGAAATCCCGCCTCCTCTCATCAAAGAGGTACTGGGTGAGGTCAAGTTCTGACCTAGCCCTTCAGCAGCTGCAGATTTTGAAGCGGGATTATAAACATTTATTGTGAATTAAAAGGTCACTGTACCACAACAAAAAGTGGGCTGAATTAGTGACGGCGTCACGTTTGGGGTACAGCAAAAGATTCTGGGCAGTCTTGAATGGGATTATACAGAAACCTGGAGATTTGGCCTCTTCATAGGTTCCTAATCAGATATGGGAACAATTTTTCGGAGAGATGTACACAGAAAAGGAGGTGATAGTGGCTGATGATTTATCTGGAGACTCCAAGGTGAGCAGTCTCCTCGTTATTGAAATTCAGAACTCAGAAGTAGAAGAGAGGATTTTGACCCTTAAAGATAATAAGGCACCTGGGCCAGATTGCCTCCCAGCAGAGGCTCTGAAAGCAGTGCCTCAGTGGTGGGCCCAGATCTTAACAAAATTTTCAATAACATAGTTAGGGGAGGTGGAGTTCCCCAGTCTTGGGGCAAAAGCTGGATCGTCCCTATTTTAAAAAAAGGTGACCGCCGTGATCCCTCTTGTTATAGGCCGATAAGTTTGCTTCCGGTAGTCAGCAAACTTTTCACGTCGATTATCTGTCAACATCTCCAAGAGTGGGCCGATAGGGAGGAGCTAATTTCTAAAGAACAATATGGCTTTAGAGCCAACAGGTCAACCTTGGACTGTACCTTTATTGTGGCACACCTGATGTCAAAATACACAAGAATCAGGTCAGGGAAATTGTATATCGCCTTTGTGGATTTTACAAAGACATTTGATTCAGTACCAAGACAGTGACTCTGGAGTAAATTAAGGACCTGTGGCATAGATCCATCTCTACTTAAAATCATAGTAGCAATACATGAGCATAACATCGGCAAAGTGAAGGGTGGGTTCTTAAGCGATAGCAGTGGCCCAATTTCCATCAAAAGAGGGGTCCTTCAGGGGAGCCCGCTCACCCTCTTCTTTTTAATTTGTTCATTGGAGACCTTATTGCTGCTGTCAAGAGCTGCAACTTGCATCCACTGAAGGTCCAGAGTCATCCGCTTTATGCACTACAATATGCCAATGATTTGACTCTATTTGCTCAGACGGAGAAGGGATTGAGAGCTGTGATTGGGGATCTCTTGGAGTACTCCTTACAAAATGAACTAGAGGTAAATGTAAAAAATAAAAAATTCTGATAGTTGTGAGGAAGTACCAAAGTAAATTAGAATGGTTGATCTCAGGCCTGGCTATGGAGGTGGTGAACAAATTTTTATATTTGGGTATCATCTTCACCTCCAGATGTACATGGGCTCAGCATGTTAGCAATAGAGCCCGATTGTCTTCTATCACTGCAAAGGCCCTCCTCAAGGCCTACAAATCCTCATACGGAATACTTGTTTCCACCATATAAGAAGTCTTTCGCGTAAACGTTGTCCCTATGTTAACTTTTGGAGCTGAATGTGCTATCCTCTGGGACTATTTGCCTTTGGAACAGGTCCAGAATCACTTCCTACGTGGAATTCTTAAAATGGGGACTAGTATCCCGGGTGCGGTAGTTAGAGCTGAGCTTGATACCCTCTCGATAGAGCAGCATATTAGGCTAACCCTTTCAAGGTATTGGGTCAAGCGTCTGGCTTGTCCACCCAACTCCTTACAAGCTCTTTGCTTGAGGGAGGAATTGCAGTATGAGGGAGCCAGAACCTACCCCTGGATACGATATGTGGCCACAGTGCTAAATAAATTGGGGTTCTCGTTCCATTATTTTGCAGGACAATCTTTAGCTGGTATAAGGCTATCAATTCAGCAAAGATCCAGAGACATAGCAATCCAGGAGGATCTTGCTGTGCTTAAGGAATGGAGGGTGGCCCCCAGCCTTGCCATTAGCAAGACCTTATTCAGGAGGGAACCTTACCTATATATACTGGTGAACTTTCGCCTAAGGTGACATTTTACCATTTTCCGTTTCGATCTCACGCAAAGTGCGGTGGTAGAGGGCAGATTTGCAGGAGTCACTTATTGGGACCGCAAATGTTTATGTTCTCTGTCAGAGGTAGAATCAGCAGAGCATTTGATATTTAACTGCCCGTACTATGTCCATCTGAGGGAGACATGGGTGAAGCCCCTTTTAGATGGTAAGAGGATCAATCACTCGCAGCAACTGATTCTGTTAGCTAATCTGGTGAATCTAAGTGAGCTAACGTCTGTGGCAACCTTTTTTCTTCTTGCCGCCAATCAGCGTAAACTGATCAGGTCATGATTAAATGAGCCATAAATGAGCTGAGGAATCTAAAGCTGCCTTACTAAATGTTCTCTGAAATAGTAGCCCATTATTGGTCATTAATTTGGCAGCAAGGCAGATTTGTCAGACGAATAAATTGGAAGCCTTTCCAAGGCTGATTGTTGTTTATTTTATTGTGTTGTATTTCATTTTGTGTTTTATAAATTTGCTATCTTATGTATTTTAAATTTTATGTTGTGTTTTGTTTATTTGTTATTGTTGGATGTTTGTATGGTCAGGGCGGAAGCCAGTACCAATAAAATTGACTTAACTTGACATGCTCCATGCACACCACTGATCTTAAATTTCTTGCCATCATGTGTTCCCTCCTGCCTTCAAAAGGAATCTCAGACCCACACTTAAAACCACTAACAATATAACATGCCTGAGCAGGGTCTGGGTAATCCTGCAACAAATGCTCCAACACCCACCATTTAACTAGTGTTGGGGCCCTTCCCTGTGCCAGTCTGAGCTGCTCCGCCGCCTTTCCCTGCCCCAGGCTGGAAACTCCACTTCCCTCTCTGACCTGTGCCCCGCCTATGCTGACAACTGTTGGGGGGGTGGCCCCCTCCACATTGCAAGCATGTGTGCCTGAACCTACAAAAGGAATGAAAACATTTTCCTTAGTTACAGTCCCAGCATACCAGCGACTGCTGTCCCTTTTTTGTCTGCTCTCCACGAAAATTGTCCGAGGGTTGCGCATCACCCTTGACAATAATGTGCCCGCTGTCTGCACGCATAACCTCCTTTCCATGAACATATTCCTACCAGGGGTCATGGTCCTTTACGTCCCAGCGGACCCCTGGTGTAGTTGCTGCATTCTGATGAAACACCTTGTCATAACGCAGCCATCCAAACCCCTCCTTCGTCAGGTATGCCCGCCTAACTATATCGAAGTACTTCCACAGGGCTACCGTCCTTTCTGGAACTGCCTGCATCACCACCCCTGCATATACAATGAAGGCCGACTCCCAGTTGGCCCAATCCCTATCCATCTTGTGCGTCTTTGCCCTCTCCAGCTCCTTAGATTCCGACCGAGCATTAGGATCCGGAATTGGGTCACAAAAAAGGATGCCAAACAAATCGATATAGTCACCCTTCCAAATCTTCTCCCTCATAGACTGCAGCAGGTGCACCCCAAGTGGCACCGAGACCCGGGCATACCCTCCCTGCAAAGGAGGGACTTCCTGGACCGCTGCCCCCACTGGATCCACCGCACCCTGACCACCTTCACCCAACACCATTGTGGCCTGCAAACTCGTGGCCCTAGCCTGCACTAACTGTGCCCCACTATCAGCCACCTGCAATACTGACACCTGCGGGTGCCAAACATTGTCCACCCACACCAACCGGTTATGGTCCTGCTGAACGAGCAGTTGACCCGCCCCCACACCTGGCAGCCCAGGCAACCCTATCCCAGGTTGCCCCACCATTTATCCACCCGGGGATGCAACAGGTCCCATGCCTGCCTCCCCCATGTGTCCCCCACTAGCTGGCATCCCCCCCTGTTGACCCAGATGGCTACCCCCATCAACCACCTGTCCTGAGCTCTGTGTGCCTGCGGGAAGTGGGACCAACTCACCCTCACAGGCCACCGAGGCAACAGCAGCCTGTTGGGCCCCTGCCCTTGCCATCAGTGCCCCACTGGGCAGAGGTCCAACACCACCCTTCAGCAGTTGGGCAATCCTCGCAATCTGTTGCTCAATCTGGTCAACCTTCTCCACAAGTGCCTCAACAGCCAGCCCTCCCTGCCCAGGCTTATCCGAAATGCGAGGCTGCAAAGAAAGATCCTGTGAGAACCGGCCTGCTCCTCCCAACACCTGACCACCACCTCCTCCCATGACCCAAAACCCCTGAGGCCTCCAGGCGGGTCATCACGTTATCCCACCCTGCCATCCTTCCCTCCAAAGCCTGAAAAAAGACCTGACCATGGCCTTGTTGGAGCCAGATGGAAGGGGGTTGCTGCACCACTGGGGCATGCAACACCCCCCCCCAAGCCACTCGAGGGGACCAACTCTTGCTCCCCCCTGGGAGGGGCTGCCCCCATAGCCAGGCCAGGCCTGACTGGCTGCCAGTGAATGACCTGTGCAGCCTCCTCACTAGGTCCCGCCACTGCCAGTGGAGCAACAGGCCCAACCAGTGTCCCCTACCTGACATTCACCCCGAAGGCTGGGGAGGAGGGGGATGAAAAGCAACACTTTGCACTTCCCCCTCTTTCCCTGTGACCTACCAGGCCCCTGACCCTTCCTTGATCTGATCATAATGACTAATGCTGAGGGTGGGGGGTTTCTTCAACCCTGTCACCCCACCCAAGGAATGCTGAGCTGCAAAGGGGGGGTGTTCCTATCTATCAACCTGCGTCACCCCCTTTGTTTTCCAGGCCACAGAGCAGACCCACTGCAGGGAAGGTGGGCTTTCCCAGACCCTGACAACTCAATCCGCCCACTGCCCCACAACCCCCAAGCCCCGCTACTTCAGAGTCTGGGGGATGCCTTCTCCCTCATCCACTCGCAGCTCGTGCTGATCCTGGTCCCGAAACACCCCCCCCCCTTTTGTGTCACTGCTCACCTGGCTAGGACATGTCAAGCCGAGACGGAGACCACATCTGCTTCTGGCACTGTGAGTAGCCGAATGCCAAGCTGCTCTGCACCTCAGACCATGTGGCCCGTCTCGACCAATTACCAAGGTGCATTCTCATGCCACTTTCTCAAATCCCCTCGCAGGCCGCAACTCGATAGGACTCAATTTACAGCCTGCAAGGAGCCTCCCACCCGTCCAGTTCCCGAGGGGGCATCCTGCCTCACAAACTCTGGTGCCTAATTCCCCTGAAGGGGCGGGCACAAACCTTCCCCCGCAGCACACAGGGCTCTTAGCAGGGGATATTTCCCCATTGGCAATTACCAGCAGAATGGAAGAACAGTCAGTTTTATGTATGGCCACACCTTTCGTTCCTAAATTACTTCAAAGTAGAGCAGAAAACACCCACAAAAATGGATATAACTGTTTAATTTCTGGTACCCAAATAGGACTAAATATTTCTGGTACTTTTTGGTCCCTAAAATTCCAAAAACCAGTATACTGAAATACAAAAATAATAACAACTGATTTACCAAAATACCAATTTTTGTCCCAGTTTTATCCCAGATTTCAGGAATTTCAGGAGTATTATTTTGCTTTGGGAGGTAAATTTTGGGTACTCAAACATCAGTAATGGGAATTTTGATTTTTTTTGAGTACTCGATCAGTATTTAGATACTGATTCATATAATCAAGGTGATACCCCAATATGCAGATATTACCCATTGGTACCAAATCAGGTATCCCTTTCAGGTCTACTTCAAAACAATTCAGGCAGTTAAAATGTTTCCAAGTACTGTACTCTATAAGATGGAGCCATTTCTCTGGTGAACCCCATATTAAATAACATATTATCAGGGGTGTGCAGAAGGCCCACCATTTGTTTTTGTTTATGTTTACAAAAAAAAGTTTGTTTTCAGGGGGTTCATAAATGACTTTACAAAATTTGTTTTTTTCCATTTTATTTTATTAAAAATATTTTAAAAAAATAAATATCACTGTGCATGTACAAAATGGCCACTGGGGCAATTCTGTGAATGCATGGCCCTTTTCCAAAATTGCACCAATGCTGCTGGTATCATTTTGGAAAAGGATGCACAAGCACAGAATGGTCCGGTGGCCATTTTGCACATGTGCAGTGATTTATTTTTTAAATTAAAAATTAAAAAATCACTGCACATCTGCAATGGCTGCAGGACCACTCTGTGCATGCACACCCTTTCAAAGATGGTGCCTTCAGCATTGGCACCATTTGGGGGAAAGGAAACAGATGCACAGAATGGCCCCAGCGACCAATTTGCTCATGCGCAGTGATTGCTTTTTAAAATTTTATTTTTAATAAACTAAACAGAAATAAGAAAATGAAATCAAGCAAATGTAAAACAAATGGAATCTAACAAATGTTTGCTTATTCATTCATTCATTTGCGTATTCTTAGTTTTTGTAACTAATTAAAATGATTCGAATTGCACACCCCTACATTTTATGTGACCACACCTTGACTATTGTGTGCAGTTCTGGTCACCCCATCTCAAAAAAGACATAGTGGAACTAGAAAAGGTACAGAGAAGGGCAACAAAAATGATCCAGGGTATGGAACAGCACCCGTATGAGGAGAGGCTTGATCGGTTGGGGCTCTTCAGCTTGGAAAAGAGACAGCTGAGAGTAGATATGATAGAGGTCTATAAAATCATGAGTGGTGTGAAACTTGTAAACAGGAAATGGTTATTTACCCTCTCAACTAGTACTAAAACTAGGGGACACTCCATGAAACTCACAAGTGGCAGAGTAAAAACAGACAAAAGAAAGTATTTTGTGCCCGCACCACCCACATGAACAGACAGAGACATGCTCTGGGGCTAAAAGGCCTTGACGGCAAATTTATTAAAACATAACTTACACATATGAGTAATACAACCATATTAAACAACCTGTGTGCATAATAGCCGGGAGGAGTCATGCTACAAAAAACAGGCCCAAGGGGGGTTGAGCTAAATCTCACCCTCCCTGCCCGGATGAACCGACCCTTCGAATTCACCCTCCCCTTGGGTCAAGCTGGGTTATCAACCCCAAACCAGCCATTCCGAGCCTGAACTGGGGTCCCGGCCTTATGACCCCGCCGGTCCCCAAGTGGTAATGGGTACAAGCGCGACCCCCTCAGCTCATAGGGAACCTTACCACATAATGGTTTCTACCATGCTAACCGCCATGAAAAGGGGGGAGGCAATGCTACTCCACCCCTTTCCCCCACACAGGTACCCCAAAATGCACATGTATGGCATCCCGCAAGTCTTCCAACCAGAAAGTGTTCCCCTGAACCGATAAATGTATGTCATCATGTAGGAAGAGGTCAGCATGCTGGCTCACAATCTTTTTGTGATGCACCACAATACCATCCAAGCACCTTACAAATGCCCACATGGCCCTGTTGATTTTGCGTTTGGCGCGCTCAATCTTGCCTGGCATGTTGGCATACTGCCAAACCTGCGGGCAAGCAAATCAGACCACTAAATGAGTGTTCGTGGGCAACAAGCTGCCAATCCAGAGATGTCAAACTTCATTGCGCCCGTGAGGTCCCATGCGCTGCGCAAACCTAGGTCATTCTCCCCCAGATGGATGATCAGGATGGCGGGCGTCCCAAATTGATCAGCCCTGCTGAGAAGCAAAGGGACCAGCTGGTTCCAGCGCATACCGCTGTGCCCGATCCAATAGAGGCGAGTGTGCAGTCCACAACCGAGTTGGGTACCAAAGCCAGAGTTTGCCGTATAGTGTTCGGCCCGCCGCACAATGCTATGCCCGCAGATCCACACACTTGGAAACCGGTCAGTGCCTGCAGATAAGCAAGACAAAAGAAATATTATAAACATGACGGGGCAACTGCAGGGGGGCTGAAAGGCCTCACGTAGGTGCGATAAGCCCCAGACCGCCATCGGCCTATGGCCATGATCTGCACTGATGCCAGGCCCCCTGCTGCTGCCGTGGATGCTGCTCCGATCCTGAAAGAGTTTGACCCGTAATCAGCAGGCGACATTCCTAGTGCTGCCAATCCTTTTCTAAAAACAGCCTGAAATTGGAATTTTGTCAATCTGGCTCCCCGAGAATGAATGAAGAGAGTGCCCTCTAATGGCGGATGCACCTGCAAATAATCCACTGCCACTGGGCACACCAGCCCTAGTGTGGCTCGGTGCAGCGTCAAGTGATGGCCCCTCCCCCCTTGGTCAGTATTAGAATGCCGAATTGTGATAATGATAGCGTCAGGGGCACAAGTTACAACCGTGATGTCGAGGACCACACCCCTCCGATCACCCTGTGATGAGGGCACCAGCTCGCTAATGCGAAATACCCAAAAAAATGTTATTGAAAAGGCATCTCTGAAAAGTAACCCCTCATATGGGGATGAGCAAATGCAGGGCAGTGCTGCTGACAAACAAGCCAGCGTGTCAACCGAAACTGGTTGGCAAGTATCCCTCCATTGGCACCGCTCCCTGGCCTACCCGTCAACAGCCCTGATAAGGCAATAGCACACACACATGGGTTGGCAGTCCCCTGAGCCTTGCTGAAAAAGGCAATAGCTGCCAAACAACACCGAATGGTGCGAAGTGCCAACCCACGGCTACTCAGGTGTGCCGCAAACCACTCCACTTGAGAGGTTGGGATTGGGCAAGATTCCTGCAACCCGTGGGCTGAGAGGAAGTTGCAGAATTCCTGAAGCACAGACACATAGGCTCGCCATGTAGAGTCTGACATGGCAGCTCTAACGCCCTCGTCTATCCTTCGTTCCCAAGCTTCCACAAAACCTCCGGCATCGCTTCCGGGTTGATGTTGGCACCAGGCACCAGGGAACAGAATCTCTCCATCTGAAAGTGAGATAGGGAATCAGCAATCCCATTGTGAACACCGGGTACATATTTCAAATTGGCCGAAAAATACATATTGATGGAGAGGCACTTCAGCACAAACCAGCAGACCAGGACCATAACTCTGCTGCACTTACTGGACTGGCGGTTGATCACTTGCACCACTGCTTGGTTATCGGACCAGAAGCATATGTGAGAGTCCCAGAAGCAATGGCTCCAGAGCTCCAATGCTACCAGGAGTGGGAAGAGCTCTAGAAATGTTATGTCCCTGATAAGGTCGCTGGCTGCCCAGTCCAGTGGCCAGCGTTGGGTGCATCAGCTACCCTGAAAGAACACTCCAAAGCCAATCCCACTGGCAGCGTCGGATACCACCTGCATGTCAGCTTCAAGTAGCCGTACCTTCCGCCACAAGGAGATCCCATTGTAGTTCTGAAGGAATGTAAGCCATATCAGGAGGTCTGCCCTGATCCCCTTAGTTATGCGTATGTGATGGTGGGGAGCTGAAAACCCTACGGTTGCTCGGCTTAGCCGCGCACAGAACGTCCGACCCGGGGCTACAACCGTACATGCAAGGTTGAGGTGACCCGGTAAAGTTTGAAGTGCCCTCAGCATCACCTTTTTGGCAGCCATAGTGTCTGTGATCAGTCCCTGCAATGTGGCCAGTTTGTCTGGTGGGAGACTAGATGTGCAAGACACCGTGTCAATAATTATCCCTAAAAAGGAGATGCGTGTTGCGGGATCCTCGGTTTTTCCCTCGGCCAGTGGGATGCCCAATTCTCCCGCAACCATAGCAAACACACCCATTAAATGGGTGCATTTCTGGGTACCCACCCATCCTGAGAAGGGATAATCATCGAGATAGTGTGATATGGATGCTAAACCCGCACAGGCCTTAGCTGCCCATGCCAACATAGTGCTGAAACGCTCGAATGCAGCGCAGGAAATGGCACAGCCCATGGGCATGGCTTTATCATAGAAAAATTGGCTGTTAAATGAAAAACCCAACAGGTTGAAATCCCTCGGGGATACCGGCAGGAGGTGGAAAGCTGACTTTATGTCGCACTTCCCCATTAGTGCCCCCTTGCCACATGCCCTCACTGTGCGCACAGCTGCATCAAACGATGTGTATTGTACCGAGCACAAACCGGGATCAATCCCATCATTAACCGAGCTGCCCTTGGGGTAGGACAGATGGGGTATCAAACGGAAATCGCTGGGTGCCTTTTTTGGCACTACCCCCAGTGGGGAGCAACGGAGGAGAGAGAAAGGCGGGGAGTTATATGGACCTGCTACCCTCCCATCCTCAATCTCCTTACATATCTTCTTGGCTACTACCCCTTCCATCCCTGCACAGACTTAAGGTACCGAGTGATTGTATCCACCCGCGGGCCTGTGTACGGGATCTCAAAACACTCTGAAAAACCCCGCCACAAATAGTCAGCGTCTACCCTGTTCGGATAACGCTGCAGTAAAGGGCAGAGAACCTCAAGCTTTATTGGCGTAGGCACCAGATACAGGTTGGTGTGCCTCACCACCCCTGAGCTGTTCCTGCTTCGCGCCCCCGTTAGCAAACCTTTGCCTTTCTGATTCAGGGCACCCCTTATGGCAGGATGAGGCGGGGTGACCACCTTCACAGCTGGAACAGAAATGAGAGTATTTGCACCGGGAACGAAAACACCCCTTTGCGTTGTATGCCCAGCATACCTGCCTCCCAGAAGATGCCCTTGAAGGCCCCGGGATCACTACCCCACTCCTCGTGTGGATGCCAGCCACTGGGCGGTGAGGGGCCATAATTTGGGAATGCAAATTATATTCAATAATGTCCCAGCGGGTGTGTGGGTTAGATGATGCCCTACAATGAAACATCTCATCGTATTCCAGCCAGGCTAACCCCCCAAATCGTGATAGGCCTTCTGGATAATTGCGGCATACTGAATTAACTGTCATGCCCTATTCGGGAATTTGTAAGCCACAACCCTCATGTAAATAAAAAAACAAGTGGACCAGTTTTCCCATGTTCTGGGTACAAATGGTTTCTTGCGCTTGCCCTTTTCCCCTTTGTCTGCTTCCATGCCCCATCGCCAGGCTCCTCCCCATGCAATAACATAAATATATCGAGAAACTGACCCTTCCATATTTTCTCCTTGGTAGTTAAAGACAAGTGGTTGCTGGGCAATGAGATGGGGATGGCGTAGGCTTGCAGACCCGGGGTAAAACCAGGCCGCCCATAAGTAACCTGCGTCTAGACACAAAATGCAGTTTTGTCCCACTCAGGGATGGCCACATTGGCATCTAACGCCAGCACAGCCGCTTTCTCCCAGTACCACTGAGGGACCTGTCCCCCAACCCCAGTACCAGGCAGTGCCGCCGTGCCCGTGCCACCGCCCTGGGCCCCCAAGTCTGCACCCCCAGTGCTCCCCGCACTGGCGACCGCAGGCCCAGGTGCAATGTTTGCATTAATGACTTGCAACAGGACCCCTGGGCCGGCCCCCCCTCCAGTACCTGCTACTGCTGGGCCCCTGCCACACCCGCATTATAACCCTGCATGTGGTCCTCAAGCCCCACAGATCCCTCTGGGCCCCAGGCCACACAGCACTGATGACTGTGGGCCCAGTGGGCCCATCACCTTGGTAAATGGGCACTGCTGCCATTCCAGTTGACCACTGTGCTGCTCGGGTCCCTCCGACTGCCTCGGGACCTCCTGCTCCGCCTTTCACCAGCTGGGTTCCCTTCCAATTCTGCCGCCGCTTTGGGGGAGGAGTGGACCCTGCCGATTGCCCTGCATTCTGAGCCTGTACCCTCTGTAGCATGATGGTGATCATCTGCGTGACATCTTGCGTGGTGTACTGTCTTGCTGCAAGTGTGCTGTCTTGCTGCTCTGGGCCCCTTTCTGCCCCTGAGGTGGCAGGAACAAATACCTGGGGACACTCCCCTCCCCTGAGGGTGAAGAGCCCTGAGTGCTTCCTCCAGTCTGGGTCCTAGTTACCAGGCCAGTCTGGGCACCCTTGCCATGCTTCGCAGACTTTACCAGTGCCATGATGACCCTGTAACTAGTATTGGAAACAAAGACAAGCCTCCGTTAATGGGGGATTTAAAATCAAAGCGAGCACCACCCCAACCCCTACCAAGACTCTAAAATTATCATCCACGTTGGAGAGCCCCCCCCAATTCAATAGGGTGTCACGGAGGAACATAGGGTCACACACATGAGACATGGGCCTACATGTAGACAACAAGCCTGGTAAATATGTAATGCCAAAGGGTCCACATGTATGTGCAGTTACCGTTGAATTACCCAGCGGCAGTTACACTCCACATGGGGGGGTCCCCCCCTTCCTTACTGGGGCTTGTAAAACTAAACTGAGCACCGCCGCTGCAGCAGCGGTGCTCCAGCCTGGGGGCTATGGAAACTCCCCCTCCCCCCCACTGGTGAGCGCCACGTAGGACCAGCGGTGGCACTCCATGTGTGTGACTCCCCTCCCCCACCCCTACTGGAGGTTTAAAAGGGCTTTCCCCCCCTCGCCCCTACTGGGGCTTTAAATTTAAACTTGTCCACATGGGGGATTCCCCCCACGCCCCTGCCAGGGCTGTGAAACTGAAATGGGTGCCGCTTCTGGTGGCACTCCATGTGGGGGATCCCCCTGCTCCTACTGGGCTTTAAACTTAAACTGCAAAGGGCGCCACCTCTGGAAGGCAGAGTAGCGGCACTCCTGCAGAGGGATATAGGGATTCCCCCCACCGGAGCTTTAAATTCAAGGCGAGCGCCACTGCTCCGCCCGGTGGCGGTGGCGCTCCACATGGGGGATTCCCTTCACCCCTGCTGGGGCTTTGAAACTGAAATAGGCACTGCTGCTGGTGGCGCTCCATGTGGGGGATTCCCCCTGCCCCTACCGGGGCTTTGAATTTAAACTGCAAAGGATGCCGCCGCCGGCAGGCAGAGCAGCGGCACTCCTAAAGGGGGATATGGGGATTTTCCCCCTCCACCGGGGCTTTAAATTGAAGGCTAGTGCCGCCGCTCCACCCGCCAGTGGCGGCGGTCCACATGGGGGGTTCTTCCCGCCCCTGCTGGGCATTGAAAATGGAATGGGAGCTGCTGCCAGCGGGGAGAGTGGAGGTGATCCTGCAGGGGGATAAGGGGATTCCCCCCCTTTACCAGGGCTCTAAAATTAAGCTGGCGGGGGATGTGGGAATTCCCCCCTCTCCCAAAGTTTAAAAATTGAGATGAGCGCAGCGGCGATCCTGCACAGGGGTGTGGGGATTCCCCACCCCCTTCTACAGGGGCTCTAAGGCTCTAAAATTAAGCTGGCCAGGGATGTGGGGATTCCCCCCCTTTCCCAATTTTAAAATTCAAACTTTAAGAAAACCCAGGATGAGTGCCACGTGGGGGAGCAATGTTCAACGCGGGGGTCCTCCCCCCTTCCCCACCGGGATTACAATGTTGAATATAACATTACAATGACCTACCACTGAGTTAGCCTTCAAGTCAACTGAGGAGCCTGCCTAAAGCCTCCGCGAGTGGCCGCTGGGATTGCAGAGAGGAGGAGGCACCTGGCCGTCACAGGTAAATATACCCGTCTATGCCCCCCCCCAGGTGCCCCTCCTCTCCCCCCTATTGGCCCCCCGGTGCCATTGCTCAATAGGCAGGCGGGGGAGGGCAAAGGAAACCCTTGCCCACTCCCTGCCCAGCACCCTGTTCAGGAAAGGATGGTCACAAACTCACTCCCCCCGCTTAGGGATAGGGGGGGTCCCTTTTCACTCAGCATACAACTTACTGTCAGGGGAGGTGGTCAAGGCCAGCAGTATAGCTGAGTTTAAAAGAGGTTTGGACAAGTTTCTGGAAGATAGTTCCATCAGCAGCTATTAGCCAGATAGGATTGGGGAACAAAACCCTTTACTGTCGGGAGCCTGGGGATGACCCACAGGGAATGGATAGCATG
>QEPC01007587.1:1955874-2059661 GCA_003113815.1 Sphenodon punctatus
ACCTTATGAACATAAGAACCAGAGTAAAATGGAAGACAGATGAATGCCGGGTAAGAGAACCATCCTCTGCTGAAATAAACTTTAGCCTTCTTAACAAAAGCTAATTACCTTGACCATTCAGGCTGAGAACAGTTTCACACTGTTCCTTTTACAAGTAGATAAGAGATAGATAACCTTGCAGCTGCATAAACTAATTGAATTGTTTAGACTTTTAGGATAGCCATATTGTTTGGGAACATACTTGCTGATTATGTAAACAATTGCTGTAGCCTTTCACTTTGTATGACGTTATTTTGATTGACAACTTGTATTTATCTGTTTGAACTGGTATCTATAAAATAGCTATGTAATTTCTGCTCGAGAGACCAGTTTTGAATTTTTGCATAGGTTCATTACTCTCTCTCTCTTTGCGCTTTGAGATTATTAAAGAACTCTGACAGATTTTCACCAGCAGCTTGTGAGTATGAGAGTTTTCTTCTGCAACTGCAATCTTCAATCGCTTACTCCTGAGAAGTCCCATGAATTACCACCTCAGAGTTCATCCTAAATCTAATTGCTAATGCGAAGGTCCTCAGTGCAGATGACTAAGCATACAGCCCTTAGATTTAGTCATAAAAATACATACTCTTTTGATTGGATTCGTCAAGAGTACATAATAGTCTGTCTTGACAATAAAACCAAATCACAATTTAGGCCGCATTCACATCTGCGGCGGAGAGACCCGCAAAGGAAAACACGACAGCGGGGAGGAGCTGGAGAGCAGAAGAAGAGTCAATGTGAACAGGGATCTGCCACAGCTTCTCTTGTGCATGTCAGGGCAGGATTTTGCACCCTGAGATGCATGAGGGAAGCTGCAACACATCCTCATTTGCACCGAAGAGAAGCCGTGAGTGCACTGGCTCTTCTTCTACTCCCCAGCTCCTCATCTTCCCTCACGGGTATCTGCACCACAGATGTGAATGCGGCCTTAGTCAATTCATCTGACTTATTCAGTAAATCAGGTCAGGAATTTGACAGTGGTAATAATAATAATAAATAAATGCATTAAAGAGGTCTAGAGAAGCACTTCCTTTTGCTGCTTCTCTGAGAAAGTATTTTAAGAGGACATTTAGTGATAGGGGTGTGAATGTCATTTTCATTATTACAATAACGATAATGAAAATTGTCCTTTTCTTTATTGTTATTACAATAATGAAGATGACAAATAATAATAATGAAAATAGAAATGAAAAAGATGTTTTATTTTTTAAATAAAGGGAAAACACTGAAAAACTTATTTCTGGCTATATCTTTTTTGTTTCTTATTCACTTGTGATGAAAATTGGGAATATTGTACCCCAATGGAGGGCATTATGTGTACCATTTTTTGGAATGATTAGATAAATGAAACAAATTTAAGAAGCAATTGAATGTCGTGCATTTAAGAAAAGCTCCATACAGATTCATGGCTACAACTTCTTTATCTTCCATCCAATATGCATGATAAATGTGCATATTATGTCCCTCCTGAAGCTTAACACTCCTGCCAATTTTCAGAAAGATTGGGTAAAGGGTCCTGATGGTATAAGACATTATCTTTAAGATACATTTCAAGGATAACATTTTTATAGTCCATCCAGTTTACAAGATATTTGGCAGGAATGTATCACATACCTTCCCTGTAAGCTCTGCCAAACTACAGGACAATTTGATAAAGGGACCCAATTTTATTTTAAAAATGGAGTTGTTCCCTTGAAGACCATGATTCAGGTAAATAGCAGCATATGCAGTGCCAGTAAAAGGCAGGCACGTAGCATGGCAGGGGGATGGAAGCTGTAGGAGGGAGGATGTGGAGCAACCCAAAATACTGACAGACACATTCACTGGCCAATTACTGCATGCTTCCAGCTTTACAGGACTAATTGATAGTGGCTTTGAGCCGGGTATAGGGGAAGATCCTCAGGCGGGCATGGAAGGGACATAACTGGGATTTTGGAGATAGCATCTCATAAATCAAGAGACATAGAATATACATCCAGGCTGGCCAATTATCATCACAATCACATCCTGCAGCACTGTGACAGAGGACATAAGAGAATCTCTATTGGATCTTTCCTAAACAAATGCTTCTGAGTTCTCAGNGGGATCTTGTTTTGTTGAAGCTAGTGCCCCTGCCATAAGATTTCTACCTACCTTTCCCCAGGGCAAACTAAGAAACTGAGGCCCAAAACTATTGAGGTATCCCCATGCCTGGATTGGAGTTGGCCTCTCAATGCTAGAAATAAAACCAATGATGGGAATGCTAAAACTGTGAATGATGCACCATCCCTAGCCAAGAGGTGAGATCAAACAGGTGGGCTAGCATGGCCCACACTTTATCCTAGCCAGCAAACGGGGTGTATACACTTTGATTGGATAATTGCTGTGTTTACATCCCAACAACTTTAACCTTCTTTAGATTAAATTGAAGAAGCACAGGCCCAGTTGCATCAACAGACTGATGAACACTTTAGGCCTGACTTAGAAATTTGAGCTCCAAATTTTTATATTGTTTGGTTATGTTGTTATTTTGTTTGAGAATTTGTGCATTAAAGTAGTGCTTTTAAATATTGTTTACCTAGTATTGTAAAACAATGGTTAGTACTAAGTTAGACCAAAAGTAAAGTACCCAAGCTTGTAACATGTATGTGAATTTCCAAACTCAGCAAGCAGAAAGTAATAGCTTAATGTCTATAAGGGTTTTTAAATTAAAAAAGGAAGGGATTGTGGAGGAATTTTTATATTAAGACCTTATGAACATAAGAACCAGAGTAAAATGGAAGACAGAGGTATGCTGGATAAAGAACCAGTCTTTACAGAAATGAGCTTTGGCCTACTCACAAGATATAAACATTTCTGTACTGAGCTTTGTGTCTCAGAGCAAGGTTGAGAAGCAGCTCTCCCTGTACTTTTCATTGATAGATAAGAGATAGATAACCTTGCAGTTGCATAAACTAATTTAATTGTTTAGACTTTTAGGATAGCCATATTGTTTGGGAACATACTTGCTGATTATGTAAACAATTGCTGTAGCCTTTCACTTTGTATGACGTTATTTTGATTGACAACTTGTATTTATCTGTTTGAACTGGTATCTATAAAATAGCTATGTAATTTCTGCTCGAGAGACCAGTTTTGAATTTTTGCATAGGTTCATTACTCTCTCTCTCTTTGCGCTTTGAGATTATTAAAGAACTCTGACAGATTTTCACCAGCAGCTTGTGAGTATGAGAGTTTTCTTCTGCAACTGCAATCTTCAATCGCTTACTCCTGAGAAGTCCCATGAATTACCACCTCAGAGTTCATCCTAAATCTAATTGCTAATGCGAAGGTCCTCAGTGCAGATGACTAAGCATACAGCCCTTAGATTTAGTCATAAAAATACATACTCTTTTGATTGGATTCGTCAAGAGTACATAATAGTCTGTCTTGACAATAAAACCAAATCACAATTTAGGCCGCATTCACATCTGCGGCGGAGAGACCCGCAAAGGAAAACACGACAGCGGGGAGGAGCTGGAGAGCAGAAGAAGAGTCAATGTGAACAGGGATCTGCCACAGCTTCTCTTGTGCATGTCAGGGCAGGATTTTGCACCCTGAGATGCATGAGGGAAGCTGCAACACATCCTCATTTGCACCGAAGGGAAGCCGTGAGTGCACTGGCTCTTCTTCTACTCCCCAGCTCCTCATCTTCCCTCACGGGTATCTGCACCACAGATGTGAATGCGGCCTTAGTCAATTCATCTGACTTATTCAGTAAATCAGGTCAGGAATTTGACAGTGGTAATAATAATAATAAATAAATGCATTAAAGAGGTCTAGAGAAGCACTTCCTTTTGCTGCTTCTCTGAGAAAGTATTTTAAGAGGACATTTAGTGATAGGGGTGTGAATGTCATTTTCATTATTACAATAACGATAATGAAAATTGTCCTTTTCTTTATTGTTATTACAATAATGAAGATGACAAATAATAATAATGAAAATAGAAATGAAAAAGATGTTTTATTTTTTAAATAAAGGGAAAACACTGAAAAACTTATTTCTGGCTATATCTTTTTTGTTTCTTATTCACTTGTGATGAAAATTGGGAATATTGTACCCCAATGGAGGGCATTATGTGTACCATTTTTTGGAATGATTAGATAAATGAAACAAATTTAAGAAGCAATTGAATGTCGTGCATTTAAGAAAAGCTCCATACAGATTCATGGCTACAACTTCTTTATCTTCCATCCAATATGCATGATAAATGTGCATATTATGTCCCTCCTGAAGCTTAACACTCCTGCCAATTTTCAGAAAGATTGGGTAAAGGGTCCTGATGGTATAAGACATTATCTTTAAGATACATTTCAAGGATAACATTTTTATAGTCCATCCAGTTTACAAGATATTTGGCAGGAATGTATCACATACCTTCCCTGTAAGCTCTGCCAAACTACAGGACAATTTGATAAAGGGACCCAATTTTATTTTAAAAATGGAGTTGTTCCCTTGAAGACCATGATTCAGGTAAATAGCAGCATATGCAGTGCCAGTAAAAGGCAGGCACGTAGCATGGCAGGGGGATGGAAGCTGTAGGAGGGAGGATGTGGAGCAACCCAAAATACTGACAGACACATTCACTGGCCAATTACTGCATGCTTCCAGCTTTACAGGAATATACATCCAGGCTGGCCAATTATCATCACAATCACATCCTGCAGCACTGTGACAGAGGACATAAGAGAATCTCTATTGGATCTTTCCTAAACAAATGCTTCTGAGTTCTCAGTAACAAGTGGGGGAGAGATTTTGGAATGGTCAAAGCACAGAATCAGGATATTTGGTTGACATTTCTGCTGGCCAATTGGCATCACAAACTGATCTTATACCACAGTGACATGTAAGAAAATCCCTGGCATAGGCTCCTTCTCTACATATGCTGTGCAAGCATATCAAATTGGGATCCTTTATTGCATCTTTCTGATATTTGGCAGAGATGATCATGAAAGTGTGAAATAGATCCGTGCCAAATTTAATGTACACTGGTTGGACTACAAAGATGTTACAGTCAGACATACATTTATAAGCTAATTGTTTATACCACCAGTACCCTTTATCCAATATTTCTGATAGTTGTCAGAAATAGTAAACATGGGAAGGGGTATAAACTTTCCAAGTTTCATCTACCTTAAATGTGAAGCAAAGAAGTTACAGCTAAGAATGTATATGAAGATTTTTACACAATAATATAATACAACTGTTTATAAAATTTTATTTCTTTATTAAATGTTTGGAGTTTGGTAAACTTAATGACTTCTGTTAGAGGTACAATCCCTCCAGGGTTCAACCAAATATAATGAAAAACAAAAAGATTACAGTCAACAATGTGTTTTCTATTTAAACCAATGGAAAACAAAAACAAAAGCAAAAATGAAAACAAACATTTGATATTTATGAAAACAAAACTGAAAATGACATATTTAAATAACAACAAAAAAAATGAAAACTGCATGGGCCCCTGGTGCACACCTCTAGTGATGACAAAAGGTGATGATTTGACAGCATTAGTCAATCAAGCCCTCTACAGTTTTTCACAGAACGTAATTATGAACCTGAATGCAAGGCTGAAGCACACACCATTGCTTTGAGTTTTCACTGTTTTTTTGTTTTGGTTTGTTTGCCTAATAGAGCCAGTCCACTCATTGGACATAGTGGAGAGTAGACATGAAATACTATCTGAGCTGAATACCGAACTGAATTCATTTTATGTATTTTAACTTTTGTTTTAACAAAGCAAATATCAAAGTTAAATTTGTTTCCATTTTTGTTTGTGGTTTTGTATCTTTGTTTTCATTCTTTGCTATGGTATCTTCATCTCTTCATCATTGGGTGCTTTTAAACAGACTTGGGGGGTGGCCACTACCAGTGATGCTAGTGGTGAGAGGAGATTTGCTGGTCTTGATGCTGGTGTTTCTGGAAGACTGCTCCAGGGAGGCCTGGTCTTGATGCTGATGTTTCCGGGTCTTCTCCAGGAGGGTCATTCTCGGGTCTGCTTCAGCAGCAGCAGGTTTACACAGAGCCCGCTGCTGCCCTCAATCTGCCCGTATATGCCCCTCTCCCTTTCCATAGAGCTGCTGGTGAATCAGAAGCCACTCTAGGCTGCTGCCTGTGGTTCTATGACTGTTGCTGGGGCAACCCGCATCTGGGAGCAGGGCTGCGGCATCCAGCCATCCTTTAGATGGACCACTGCTCTGTCCCCGGCCAATGTTCTGGGTTTGGGTGGGCAGCTCCGCTCACAGTGCTCCAGGATATTCCATAGCACTGTGAGTGAAGCTGGCCCGGAGCAGGTAACATGTGCTCTGCTCCTTCTCTGCCTCACCCCAGGGTGGCCCAACTTTGCATGGATGAGCCACTCAGGGTTGGGGCAGAGAAGGAGCAGAGCAGGTGTTCATCTAAAGGCAACAATTTTGTCACTTTGTTCTCCAGGTATGTTAGTACATTTTGGTATTTCACTTTGGTATTTCATTATTTTGGCATTTCCTTATTCGGTACTTTGTGTCATCAGCAGTACTAGTTTCCAGATTTTCTCAGGTTTTTTTTTTAATGTGAATGCAATTGGTTTAACTTTCTGATGTAATGCAACAGAAAGCCACAAAAGTACTGAATAATGAAGAACAAAGTAACCAATGTGCTGGAGACAACAAAGTACTGACCAATGAAATACCAAATTAATTAATATTGAAACACAAAAATACTGATGTAGTGAGTAACAAAACAAAGTAACTAAAGAAAAAGTAACTGAATGTTGCTTCTGTGGTCAAGAAAAATTAAGTTAATGGTTTGTGGGAATATGCAAGATATCTTTGTAAATGCAAAAGTGTATATTTGTTTCAGTGCCTTACTAGACACCCAGTCCAGCAAAGCAGACGTCCTCAGGCACCACTGAGGGTTTCCACAGGACTAGCTCAGCTTCTCAGGCAACCAGAGATTCTTAGTGCTCTTGTAGGTGGACCCTTGATGCCTCCCTCAGAAAGCAAGTGAAGGTGCTACTTTGGAGACTTTTAAGAAGACGAGGGATTTATTTTGTCCAGGTCAGCAAAAGAGCTAGGGCCAACCCTGTTTGTTATCAACTAGGGATGTGAGAACAGAACACGGTTCAGATGTTCAGATGTTCAGTTCGGAAACTGAGTTCAGGTTCAGTCATTTGGTTCGGGAACCAAGTTCGGGTCTGGTTGTTCACTTTGGCGGAGTTCGAATAGACTGAACATTTGGAAATCAGTATCGATATCGATACTGATTTTGAAGATTTTATTTTTGGTATTGGTATCGTTTGGCCCCGAAACACTTACCTTTGATATTTTAACATCTTGTTATATTGTTAACTAAATGGAATATCTAATAACACAAAGGCCTAGTCCTACAAACACACTATAAAACTGAATCACTGCACACTATCTCTATCTATCTCTATAACTAAGCTAACTCCTATATCTATCTATCTATCTATCTATCTATCTATCTATCTATCTATCTATCTATTGTAACATATCTAATGTCTATATCTATATATAAATACAGGGATGGGGGGGGGAATACAGACAGCTCACAAGAAAACAACACAGGGAGGGGTAAAAAACTGAAATGAAAGCTAAATCAATCTAATGCTACTTTAAATAAATCCAAAAACAGGGGAAGGGAATCACGGATGGAATATATAGTGGGAGGAGGGGGAAGATTCAATGGAGGGTTGGGAGAAAGAACATAGGGATGGGTAAAAAATAAAAATACCACCTAAATCTATCTAATCTAATCTAAATAATGATACTAGGGAGGTTAATGTGTGGTGTGGGTGAAATAGGAGGAGGATGGCAAAGGATTGGGAGGAACCCAAACTGCTGGGAGAGGCTCCGAAAACACCTGCTGACAGTATCAGTGGCTAGCTCAGAAGGTATTGGAAGGGGGGAGGGCAATGACTTTTGTTACTTGCTGTGCCTGCCTTACCACAAGCCCCATTGGCTTTGTGCAGCCTAGCCTCCACTTCCTCCATGTCCAATCACAGACTGTGAAGCCAGTGGTCTGAGGAGAAAAGGGATGGTGATTGGGCAGGCTGGATACTACTCCAAGCCTCTCCACCCCTGGTGCCTGGAAGTCTGCTCCTCAGCTGTCCCCCTCTCCCTGTGCAGGCCTGTGCCTAGCACTCACGTTTTTCCTGCCCGAACTCATTCGAACTCACCTGAACGGTACCAAACTGTTCGGTCATGTTCAAGTTCGGATCGAGTTCGGTTGGGTTTGGGTTCAGTTTGGAAGATTGGTTGGGTTGTCCGAACAGACCACGTTCGGTCTGAACTCCGAACATCTGAACCACGTTTGCATATCCCTATTAATAAACAGCTTTCTTTGGTTCCTTAGTGATACACTGCTTAACATTTTATAGTTAAGAGGAACAAAAGAAGAGAGATGATTAAGATTTTAAGCCTGAGATTGGGATACCTGAAGTCAGTTTACTCTAGCACCAAAGATATTCTGTGTAATTTAAGGTTCTTAATTTAATCTCTCTGCAAAGTGCCCATGATAACATTTTCCTACCAGTCAGGATAAATACTGAAAAGCATTACAAGATAAGGTCATGTGGGTGGAAGAATAGAGGTCACTTGCCTTCTACCCTCAAATTTCCAGTGATGGTAGTGGTGAGAGGAGATTGGCTTGTTTTGATGCTGGTGTTTCTGGAAATCCCCATTGCTTCTGCTGTTCATCTGTGTTTTGTGAGAGCCACTGGAGCAGGATGGTAATATGCTCAAAGAGGCAGAGGCCCAGTAGGCAGTCCCTTCTTGGAGCTTCCCTCAGAGAGAGGAAGCAGATCTTTTCCAGCCCCTCCTCAGTCACTCTTCTCCTTGGCTACTGATTCCTCTGAGTTCCCTTTTCCCTACACATGAAGGAGCTGGACTTAAAAGAGCCGAGAGTGGGGATACCTTGTCAGGGGATAGAGTCAAGGGTGTATATGCCTTCACAATTATTTCCACTCCTGTGAAATGCTACTTTGCATAAATCTGAATATATTGAAAATTATGTAATTTTAAACTACCTTATTGCATAGGAGTGGAAGTGTGTGTGTGTGTGTGTGTGTGTGCACATCAGATTTATGCAAAATACTACCAACCATTTTTTTCTCTGGACCAGATCATAGCTTCAAAACTCAGTACTTACCAGTGTCATCAGGTAAAAATCCATCTTATCTCCAAAGCCATAAAGTAACTCTGAAAGGAGAAGGAAACCTAATCCAAATTATGTAGCATGAAAACTAATAAGGCTTCTTGTTTATTTGTTTGATTAGCACTAGGCACACTATAGAAAGGGACAGACCTTGCCCCAAAGAGCTAAATTTGTGACTTTCCTTGACAAAACATACATAGCATCGGTGTTATGCACTGGCTGTATGGAGAGAGAGAGAGAGAGAGAGAGAGAGAGAAACCCTCTAGCACATCTCTCACTTACAGTACAGTGCCAATTATTCTCTCTCTCTCTCTCTCTCTCTCTCATTTCTATTTTGGTTTAATTATATTGATTTCTATTTCACTAGTTTTCCAGGACATAAAATTCACAAAGATAGGGTATGAGCGGCTTTCTTTG
Source organism: Sphenodon punctatus (assembly GCA_003113815.1). Lineage (NCBI taxonomy): Eukaryota > Metazoa > Chordata > Lepidosauria > Sphenodontia > Sphenodontidae > Sphenodon > Sphenodon punctatus. The sequence continues at coordinate 1,965,506 of QEPC01007587.1, forward strand.
CTTTTGGACCACTTCATAATATTAGTCTTCTTATATTAGCCAACATGTCCCAGTAGCCATAGATGTAAGGAGATGAAAGGAGAAAGGTCATCGTCATAGTCATCAAAATCAATTTATTTATACAGTGATGGCATAGTACCTGACAGTTTACAATCAGTAGTTTGAGGCCCTTTTTACACAGGCCATAGCATGGGGGTCGGGGGCAGGGGTCGGTGTGTGCTGTGATCTGTGTGCGGTGGGTGAGGGAGGGTGTAGACAGGTGAACACACATCTCCACCCACCTCCACCCACAAACACGTATAGAGCAACCTGTTTTCGCCAGTTGCTGTGTGCATGGGGGATGGGTGGAGGTGGGTGTGCATGCATGTGTGCGAGAGAGCACACACACCTCCACCTACCGCAGGATTTATACAGACAGCAACCATGCATGAACACCCAGATTTCTGGGTGTTCATGCTTGGGTGCTGCCCATGTAAAAAGGGTCAGAGACAGATTGCTACCGCAAGGAATCTAGAAATCCTACACTCTAGTAAAGACAAAGGAAGGAACACAATGGAGAAGGGAACACCTCATATATGCGTTATACATGGACTAGTGTTTCAAGCTGTGTTGCTCAGTTGAAATTGATCATGTAAGTCACCTAGTACCTGTTATTGGGATAATTTTTCATTTCTCTGCAATTAATGAGTCTGTGCAAGCATACGTTTTATCAGGATCAAGGCTAAAGGAGTGTACCTATTCACTGAGCAGTAGGGATGTGTGAACGCGGTTCGGGAGTTCAGAGTTTGGACTAAACTCAGCCTGTTCAGAGGACCGAACCGAACGTTCGGACCCTCAAACAGTTCAGCCATGTTCGGCTGCGTTCGGGTGAATTCGGGCGGGAAAAATGGGGTAAACAAGCCCAGGGAGATGGGGACTTCCTGAGGAGCAGACTTCCTGGTGCCAGGTGTGGAGAGGCTTGGAATAGCAGCCTGCCTTCCCAATCACAATCCCTCTTTTCCTCAGACCACTGGTTTCGCAGTCTGCAATTGGCCATGGGCTAGGCTGCATGGAGCCAATGGGGCTTGTGGAAAGGCAGGTGCAGCAAGTAACAAAAGTCATTGCCCTCCCCCTTCCCAGTCCTTCTGAGCTAGTCACTGATCTTTTCAGCAGTGTTTCCAGAAGTGTCCCTCTCCCAGCAGTTTGCTTTCTTAACAATCCATTCCCATCTTCCTGTTTCACCCATTCCCACACATTTACCTCCGTAGCTTCATTTTTTTACCTTAGATTAGATAGATTTAGGAGTTATTTTTATTTTTTACTCCTCCCTGTGTTCTTCCTCCCTCCCCCCTCCATTGAATCCTTTCCCTCTCCCTCTATATATTCCATCCCTGATTCCCTTCCCCTCTTTTTTTATTTATTTAGAGTAGGATTAGATTGATTTAAGTTTCATTTCAGTTTTGTACCCCTCCCTGTGTTCTTTTTGTCCCCCTCCCCCATCCCATATATAGAGATAGATATTAGATTAGATGTGCTGCTAAGCGGGCAGGCAGGGGCAGTGGATGCCAGCGGGTTCCCAACCACAGTGGCTAGTCATCTGCCTGCATAAGCAGGCAAGCATCCTGCTCCAACAGCTTCCTCTAGCAGCAGGAGTAGTATTCCTGCTAGGGAGGGGCAGCAGAAGCCTCGCCAGCAGCGTCAGAGCACCATGGAGGAGCTGGGGTGGGGGCAGCTGCCAAGTCAGGTGGCAGCTGCAGGACGTGGAGGGCAGTGTGGCTTTCAGCTGAAAGCCACGTGTCTATTGGGGGAAATGATAGCCGTCGATGGGCAGCCCTTCTCCGTGGTGGGGGACATGGGATTTAGGCACCTGGTTGGCTTCCTGGACCCCCAGTTTCAACTGCCGTTCCGCACCACCCAGAGTCGGCAGGTGTTGCCAGCCTTGTACCACGCTCTAAAGGTGCTGGTGGGAGAGCAGCTGGCAGGGGCTGTGGGTTCCACTGTCCACTTCACCACAGACCTGTGGTCCACCAGGAAAGCCCAGCACGCCTACGTGGCGGTAATGGCACACTGGTGGCAGGACCCAGAGGCAGCTTTCCAGAGTGGCAGGACGGGTCCCGAAGCAGGGTATAGGTGGGCCCTGCTTCAGGCCGAAGTAATGGATGTCCCCCACACTGCTGTAAACATTGAGGCAGCCTTGACCACCATGGTGAGGGAGTGGGTCACGCCAGGTGTGCCCTTCTCCAAGGGATGCGTGGTGACAGACAACGCAGCAAACATACTGAGGGCAGTCTGCGAGGGTGGATTCACCAGCATCCCTTGCACCGCGTATCCCTTTCACCTGGTGGTCAGGGACACTCTGGGTTTGGGGGAGAAGGGGATTGAGTCAGGCACCCATAGCTCCCTGATTGAGTGGGGGATGAAACTGGCCGGTTTTTTTAACTGGAGCTTGAAGGGAAGCAAGTTCCTCCGGGCCAAGCGAGCAGAGCAAGACTTCCCAGTGCACCAGCTGGTGCAGGATGTATCCACCAGGTGGAACTCTACATTCCTGATGCTCGAGCAGCTTGTAGATCAGAAAGCTGCCTTGCATCAGGTTAAACTGGTGACAGACAGTGGGGCACCTCCAAGGTAAAATGGGGTGGAATGGGACATCCTGTCACAAACAGTCTTTGTCCTGAAACCGATCCTGGCTGTGACGGAAACCATCAGCTCCTCCACGGCCACTGTCAGGGTTCTGGGGCTTACGTAACAGGCAGGGAGGGCTGTCCATCCACTGTATCCAGAAGCAGCCATTCCAGTCCCAAGAACCATCATCTGGGTGCTCACTGTTGCTACTGTTCATGCCTGACTGGTCAGTGGCCACCGATGCCCACTCACCAGCCTGCCCCCCCGCCTACTCCTCTGCAGACACCTGCTGATGCCCGCTGCCGCAGCTGAAATAACCCCTCTTCCCACCCACCGTCTGCTGCCCGCTGCCAAAGAGCCTCTATCTCTTTCTCTCTGGAAGCCCCTCCCTGGAAATATGATATTCCTGTCTGGCTGCTCTACCTGGGGCACTGTCTGCAAGTCTCCCCCCCCCCAGGGCAATCTTTCTATGAGCTGAACACACCTCTCCACTCAAGGGCTTCAAAGGAACCAACCGAAAAATGTAACCAAGTATATATCCCAATTCGGCTTCCCAAGTCTTCCCCCCATGCGGTGATCTCTCTGTAAGAGTGGGCAGTGCACCTGCCAATGCCCAGTTATGCCTCTGCCAGACTGCCACAGCATCTCTCTCTCTCTATGGCACACCCACACAGACACAAGCCCTGGCCCTCCTAAGGTGCTGTCTGCAAGACTCTGCTGGCACATCTTGGGGCTAATACACTACATGTGCTGCTGCTGTCAGGTAGGGATCTGACAAGCTGTGTATACAATGTGATTCTGCCACCTGCCAGAAGCAGCACAAAGGGCTAAAAGATTGAACAGGTCAAATAAAGCTGGTAAGGTAACAAATATAACTTTCATAACAACGTTTAAACTACATACAACATTCTACAACTTTATCACACAAAAAACAAACATTAATATACAAACAAAGAAATTAGGAGTCTGTTGGCCTGTCCCCCGGAACGTGGGGGAAAGGGGTGCATGGGACCGAGGGCAGGCAGCATGCCCTCCTCCACCTCATGCTCATGTTGATGGGCAAAGTCCAGGGCCCCTGCCAAGGACGCCTTCCACTTGGCGACCGACTGGCAGTGGAGTTCGGACTCCCTGATCTCTTTGAGGAGTTACTCCACATAAGCCTCCACCTTTTTCTCCCTAGCTTGGAGCTCTTGGAAGTGTTCCACCAGCCCGTCCTCCATTGTGAGGGCTTGGAGCCTTACCTCATCTATTTATTTTTGAAGGGCCTCAATATATTTTTGTTGAGACCTCTCCAGCTGTGCCCTAAATTCCCTTGCCTCATCGGTCTCCTCCCGGGGGGCTGGAGACTCCTCAGCGGAGCTAGATGAGGAATGGCTGTTGTGGTGGTACTTCTGGTGTACCTTCCCCCCTTGCTTCGGGGGATGCTCCTCCGTGCCAGAGTCCCTTTGCCCTGAACGAGACACATCCCGCCATGCCACCTCAATTTGGTGGACATTCTCAATTTGGGTGATGAGCCCCGAGGTGGTTCCCTGCATCCCCTGTTTGATTTTTTTGTCGCAGATCTAAAGAACATAAAAAGATAGGAACATTAGAAGTGCCATACTGTGTCAGACCAATGGTCTATCAAGCCCTGCCTGTATTCTGTCTCCACAAGTGGGTGGCTGGCTGGCCAATCTCTTCCCCTGCGGCGGACTTCCTAAGGGGTCATAGGGCAATCAATTCCCTGTTGATCCAGCCCCTGTGCCTTACCTTGCATTTGGCAAATCTGCGTTTCGGGCTGTCGTAATACCGCCAGACTGCAGACCTCGTCGGCCTGGTTTCTGGCGACTCCTCTGGCTGCAACCTCCACCGGGATGAGGTTCTGGGCCTGGCAACAAGGGCTGCATCATCCTCACCCTCTCTGAAACAGGAACACATAAACACCACCTAAATAATATCATGCATTTATGGTGATGCCTCTAGTCCTTCCCAGAGCAATACCTGTTCTCCCACACCAAGTGAATGGATGGTGCTGCAGTGCTGCCTACTCACCTCTTTCCCTTTCTCCCACATACACCATCACTACCTGTGGTGCTGTAGTGTTTGCAAGTTGAGACTCTGGATGCTACTGCTGGTTCTGCTGCTGCTGCTAGTGCTTCTGGAAGAGCCCGCTCTCCCCCTCCCTCTCTGTGGCAGACCCATGCCAAAGACATGTGCAAATCCTGACCTTCTTTGGGTGTTACTAGGGATGGGAATTAGAGACCCTGCCTGGCACATGTCTGCCTGGGTGCTTCTGGTGCTGGAAGAACCCCCTCCCTCCCCCCCACACCCACTCTCTCTGTGGCAGACCCATGCCTAAGACACGTGCAAATCCTGCCCTTCTTGGGGTGCTACTAGGAATGGCAATTAGAGACCCTGACTGGAATGTGTCTGCCTGGGTGCTTCTGGTGCTGGAAGAGCCACCACCACCCCCACTCTCTCTCTCTCTGGCAGACCCATGCCTAAAACATGTGCTAATCCTGCCCTTCTTTGTGTGCTACTAGGGATGGCAATTAGACCCTGACTGGCACAATAAACAAAAATATATTTTACAAACGTGGCAGCAGTGGCACATCCTGTGCCCTCTTCCTCCTCTGGAGAGGAGTCGACCTCCACCACCTCAGATGGTTCTGGCTCTTCCTCCTCCTCCTCCACCTCCACCTTCCTCAGCTGCTTCATTATTTTTCTCTTTTTATCCTCCAAACAAACACCAGTCCTCAACCAAACAACAAAACAATGAACCTCAAGCAAACCAACCTCAGCCACACCAACCAAACCACCAACCAAATGAACACACACACACACACATACACACACACACACACACACACACGTACAATCAAAATACCGTTTCCGGTGTGATCACAGGACCAAACGCGATCACGGGGCCAAACGATTCCGATATCCAACAACACCAATCCCAAATTCGGTTCCCAAACCGAACCACTGAATCTGAACTCAGTTTCCGGACCAAACAACCAAACGACCGAACATCCGAACCCTGTTGTGTTCGCACATTCCTACTGAGCAGATTGCTTTACCCAATTATTATGTTTCTGAGCTCTTTGGTTAACAAAAAGAGAGTTTAACTCAAGAGTGGTCTCAAAGAAAACAATGCATTACTTTTGTGGTGGGGTCTAAGTGACCCCAAGCTAGTTTAAATAAATAAAAAGATAACTCTAGGGATGCATTCAGTATAAACTATATTATATTATTTTAATACCAAACTTATTTAGCTGTTAAAACATTCTTATATATAAAGGCACTCTGTTCATTAACAAATATTGGATCTAACAGACCCAAACTCCAGATACATTTTTTTAAAAAATTGACACCCAAAAAACTTCATCCAGGGTCTCAGAACCAAAATTTCATCTGCGGTCTCAGAACCAAACACCTTTTGGATGCATTTTATTTCAAAGTGAAAACCTCAAAGTCTGATGACAAAACCAATTTAAAAAGATGAATACCATACTATGATAAATGCTGAATGAAAATAAAAATATATATTTTTATCCTGAAATCATGTTTAATCACTTTCTGGGTCTTATGATCCCAATTATGGCTACATTTCACGCTACATAAAAACCACAAGAAGCTGTCATCAGCATTCTTTGAGAACATGTGAAACAAGATGCAATGGTTTGCCTAATTTTAGTTTTTAATTCTGGTTTGTGTTTGGGGTCTAAGAAAATCCAGCTTCCAGTGAAATTTGACATTGAAACATGAATGGGATACATTATTTATTAGTTATTGTTTTCTATGAAAAACTAGGGATGGAGTTACAGATTTGAATTAATCTGTAACTGTCCAAAAATGGCAGTTATGGATTAATCCGGCAACACTGCCTATTACAGATCTGTATTATATATCCATATTAAAAATAATAAAAATACAAAATCATGGATTTTTAAAATATTTTGTATTATTTATAATACAGATCCATAATATGGATCTGTTTGGGTTTTTTAAAATGTTTTAAAATATCCAAATCTGGAAATCCATCCAAATTCCCATCACTAGCAAAAACTACAACCCATAGGAAGATGAAATGAATGTGGTTTTTCCAGTCTTTATCTGATTACACGTGACAACAGTATTAATTTGGCAAATACAAAAGAGCTAATGTTCTTGAGAGTACTTCTTATTATGCAGACCTATCAGAATCTGGTGAACTTTGATTATGAGGCCTACTTATGAGTCTGGGAGAACTTTTCACAGAAGTGCATCAATATGTCACCTGACCCTGCAATGGTTTTGATATTGTCAAGACCAACCACAACCTGTTGCCTTATAGGACCAGCAATGTTGTCTTGTTACATAATCATAGAACTGGAGAGTTGGAAGTGACCTCAAGGGTCATTTGTCCAACACCTGCTCTAATTCAGGATGACATATACCTTTTTATTTTATTTTTATTCTGCCCTTTCCTGAAGGCTCAGGGTGATTAACAGCATCATGAAAACATACATATAAAATAGAGGCACTAAAACCCACAAAATCACATATAAAATACCCATGAGTGGCAGTTGATGAACTTTAAGGTTGGTGAGGTAAGAGGGTGTGGCCTCCAGACCTGCCTCACATTACTAAGGAATACATAATGAATAGAAAAAGCACAGTAAATTCACAGCTAAAGATTACATGATTACATGATCATTCCCCCCCCCCCCTGCACTCAGTGAGGCCAGAAAATAGTCCAACCACTTTAAACATTCAAAGTTCAGCAAGAACAGATCACTCAGGGAAAGGAGAAAAAATTCAACAGGGCCATCACAACATAAAAGAGCAGCAGTTTTTTCCTTTCAGAGACACTGTAAAACTAAGACATAAAGCTGCCTGCAAAGCAACTCTTTTTTAAGTTTCACACTGCAGGAACATTTTTGAATATAGCAAGATAGCAGATAAATCCTTTGTTAAAACTTCATTCCCCCCCTCACTTAGCTCAGTGAGTATAGAAAATATACCAACAAATTTAATTAACATTCAGAGTTCAGCAAAAAGTCAAGTTTATTGTCAAGCATTAGGTCACCTGGAGGGAGGAGAATAAAAATAAATAAATCTTCAAGAACTTTTTAAAGGTTAGGAAGGAGGAACTGAGATGTACATCTGGAAGAAGCAAGTTCCACAATGAAGGACACCACACAGAAAAGGTCCCATTGCCTACTGAGCATCATCAGATAAGACAATAGCCCACAATAACCCACATCAGATGCGTAGTCGACTGCCCTTTTATTAGGTGACTGAAATATGCCACCTCCACCCCACAGCCCCAACTCATGGCGTTGTCCTGGAGAATGTGGAGCCTCCCATGCGGGAAAATCTGGGACAGTGAAAGCTAACAGAGACCCCCAAGTCCATATCTTGTCAATTAGGTTTGTCCACAACCTTGAGCACATCGAGGTCTGCCAGCTCCATAGAGTTGCACCTAGCGTGCCTGAGCAGCTGACAGAAGGCCGAGGGAGAGGAGAGCTAGAGATCATACTGTCCACGGGCAGAATGACAGCTAGGAAGGCAACTCAAGGATATCACAATTGCTGGTGTGGCTGCCAAGGTGACAGGTGGTCCTGGGATACCCAGGACCAAGCTACTGGCAGGGAGGGCTGTGGCCAATACCTGGAAGCTGCTCATGCCTGACTGCTGGAAGAGTCCCCCACACTACAGTACCCTCTCTCTCTGTGACAGACATTCACTGCCACCTGCTGTTGGCCACTGTTTGTGCCTGACAGATGCCCACCACCCGCACGCCAGTGAGCTGAGCTCGCTCTAACTGATACAGCCTTTCTTGTCTTAAAAGTAAAAAAAAAAGTTTACAAACCTGGCAGGAATGGCAATAGAGCCCGCCACTTCCTCCTCATCCAAAGAGGAAACCACCGGTGCCATGGGAGGTGTAGCAGGGCAGCGGTCTCTACCTGTACCTCCACCTCCTCCTCCTCCTCCATTGGCAAATTGGCCCCCAGCCAGAGGATGTGCACAACAGCCTTCTTCATTGCTTTTTTTGGTTTTTTTACAAAAACCCACACACCAACAGTCACCCACAACACACACCAACCACCCAAACACACAGCACAGCCAAACCCAACACAATCATATCCAAAATACATGAACCAAGTAGCCACCGAATCAAACACACCCACTCGCCTCACAGCTCCACACACACTCGAATTTCCAGTTTCTGGCGCGATTTCCTGCTTCCCACGCGCTCGTGATATTTTTAGGCTGAACGCCAAACACCGAACAGCTGAACTCAAACTCGGCGATCCACCCGAACGGCCGAACCTGAACTTGGCGATCCACCTGAACAGCCAAACCCAAACACATGAACCAAACGTGGCCGAACTGAACGACCAAACCCGAACCGCGATCTGTTCGCCCATCCCTACGGTGGATTCACCACAGTGGATTCCCGGTGGGGATGACCAAAAAACCACCCCCCGTGGTAAATAAATGCCCCAAACAGATGTGACAGGACCGGGACCATGGCACGGAATTGGACCACCAAATCATGGGTCGGGGCAGCACAACAGACGTGACGCCGATTCCCACAAGGCACTGGGCAGGAGCGGGACACAGACATGGCCACCTGAGGGCAAACAAAGTCAAAAGGGAACACCCACACAAGGGAAATGGGAAGTGAGGGGGGAGAGGGAGAAGAGCCGCCCAGGTACCACACACAACAGGCACACAGACAATGGGGGCACAGGGTAACACACAGCACAAACATACGCCCAGGCACACACACACACCCAGAAGGGAAAGGAAGGGAAGGGGGGGACACGGGCGCCTGGACAGCACACAAGGCACACTGGGCACAGGGGTGGGGCGCGGAACAGGGAAGCGGCTGGGACACAGCACAGGGGCAGGTCAGGACACAGGCATCAGCAAACACAACCCCCACAGCAGAACAGTCCGCACGGGCACATCCACAGCAAAACAGGCAGTTCCAGAATGGGGGGCCACAGGAGCTCGGGGCAAGGGCACAGCAAGAGCCCACACAGAGCAGGGAGCGGTCCGGGAACTGTTCAGGGGGCACACACGGACCCCTCACGGTGGTGAGTGGGCGATGAAGGGCAGGCAGGAGAGCCGGTGCAGTGCAGCAAGTCCAAAGTCACAAACACACACACACTGGGAGGAAGGTGGGAGGGGCAGTTCATGGGGGCCCCATGAACCCACGGTCCCACAGGCACCCAAGGGGGGGCACTGGAGGGAGCGCAGGCGGCCGAGGACAGTCAGATGGACCCAGGGGGGCCATGGAGGCTGAGCAGAGAGCCGGACCCAGGAACTGGAGAGGGCAACCACAGAGGGGTCCAGCGGGTGCAGAGGTAGACAGGTGGGGATCCCAGAGGGGGCCCAAAGCCACAGGCAGGGGCAGCAGCACCCAGGGATGTAGGCAGCACGGCAGCATGTCAGGGACATCAGGGAAGGTGCAGGCAGCGGAGCAAGGCCCCAGGGCAGGGACGGGAGCCCACACTGGGGCATGAGGCCGGGGGGCACAGGGGGACTCATGGCCAGCTGCTAGAGGCCACAAAGGGGCCAGGGACCTGGTGCCCTGCCCGGTGAATGAGGTGGGGTCAAAGGATCATGCCCCGGTGGTACCCCAACAAGGACATGTGGTGGGTGATCAAGTAGTAAGTCTTGAAAGGATCCTGCATGGACAAGGCCAGCTGCACATCTGAATGGGACCACATTCCGGACAGTGCAGACAGCTCTGCCGTGGTACTCAGAAACTCAGAAGTTAGCATCAGGGGGCCACAGATGCTGACCCAACTCCAACAGCCAGTGATACACCCCCCCACGAGAGCGCTGGTACCCACGGGCCCCATGAACACAGCCAAAGTACGACACGGCCAGGGCAGGACCCCCATCCTCAAGACACACTGTGTAGGTGGCCAGGCTGCACACAGACAGGGAAGACACCATATCAGCCATGGACCAGGCCACATGTGAGCACCTCCTATCTGGGATGCGCCCATCTGGGAAGGGAACCAGCCCCAGCATCTCAGCATACAGCCGGCAATCATGGGCGCTTGCCTCATAGCCAAAGTAATGAAGGCCAAAGCTCAGGCTCACATAAGCACCCGACTGGCTGTCTGTGCAGCCCAGGAGCAACTGCATGGCTAGGGTAGGCCACAGGTCACACAGGGACATGGTCTCATGGAAGGTCCAGCTATGGGGGGCCCCATGGGGGTCTGGAAGCGGGAGCCCCGTGGAAGCACAGCCATCCATGGTCCAGCAAGACAGGGATACTAACACCATGGACAGGGGGGCACACATTCCCTGTAGGGCCAGGGGGGAGGGTGTTCGGGGGGGGCCAAGGAAAAGTGAGGCAGCCACAGGCTGCAACATTGTATAGAAACAGAGCGAGGCTTGGGCTGTAGGCCCGGCACAGCTGCAGGAAACAAGCGCCCACGCAGGACAGCCAAGAATCTAATCAGGCCACCAAGGACACAGTGCAGCAAACAGGGAGAGGCAGGAGGTGATGGATGTAGGCATGCAGGTGCAACCGGAGCGCCCGGGCGCATGCCTGTCTGCATGTGAGGCCCCATGCAGGGGCAGCAGGGGCACCCAACAGTGCACCCGTGCTGCCCAGGCCCGTCCACCATGCCGGGAAAGGCCCAGGTAGCTGGGGGCAGGGCACCGGAAGACCTCATCTAGGACTGGTCAGGCTGACAGCACCCCCAACCCCTGGGGCTGCCAACACCATGGAGGGGGACAGGGCGGCTGCCTACTGGATGCATCTCACTCTTGCCACCGATTGGTATCATGCCCACACCAACCAGCTGTGCATCTTTACCACAGAGGTACACCTGGGCGCCCGCCTGTGGGTTACTGCTGCCTGGGCCCACCAAAGCCGGAGACGCGCCCTACCCCAGCTCAGGGCCCAGAGGCTGTCCGGGGAAAACCAGCAGGCCGTGATGCGAGGCTGGAGCAGGCCAAAGGTGATCTGAGAGGTGGATGGGTGCCTCCATTGGCAGAGGAAGACCACACGCCGGGCTGCCCTGTTTGCCATGTCCATTGACAGGCAGCTGTGGGTCGCAGAGTGGGCACAGGGGGGGTGGGCCAGGGTGCTGCCCCAGTGGGATGAGGTGGAGTGGAGGGCCCACTTTAGGATGGACAAGCTTACCCTGCTGCGGCTCGTGGAGCTCCTCACGCCCTAGCTGGAGTGCCAGAACACCGCCATGAGGACCCCTATCTCCATGGTCCAGCAGGTGGCTATTGGGGTCTGGGCCCTAGCAACGCCTGACTCCTGCCTGTCTGTCTCCTATCTCTGCGGGGTCAGGCTGAGCACCATTTCCTGCATCCTCCAGGATGTCTGCAAGGCTGTGGAGGGTGTGCTCCTGGACAGGGTGATCCAGCTAGTCGATCAGAGGGCCGTGATGACTGGCTTTGCAGCTGAAGGCTTCCTCAACTGCATGGGCACAGTGGACGGCACCCACATAGAGATCCTCCACCTCTCTGCCGGGGAGGCCGCGGAGTATGTCAACAGGCACGGGTATCACTCCCTGCAGATGCAGGTGGTTGTGGACCACTGGGGCATATTCATAGACATCTTCACGGGCCACTCCAGCCGCAGTCACGATGCCCGGTTCATGACCATCTCCCCCCTTCTATTCCCGGATGTTCCGTGGTGACGTTGCAGACATGGGCATGACCAGGATCGAGGGGATGCTCATGCCCCCCTGTATCCTGGGTAACCCTGCCTATCCCCTCACCCGGTGGCTGATGAAGGTGTACCCAGTCGCCCGCAACCCTGTGGAGGTGTGGTACAATTCCCGCCTGTGTTCGAGCCGCACTGTGGTGGAGCGGGCATTCGGGGCCCTCAAGCAGCACTGGAGGAGCCTTGCCGGCTGGCTGGACTACACTGTGGAGACCCCCGCCCTGGTGATAGGTGCATGCCATGTGCTGCACAAAGTGTGTGAGACCAAGGGGGCAGCCCTGGAGTACCCCGAGCTACATCGACCCCCCCAGGCCCAGTGCCCCTTTACGTGAATGCAGACAACCCGAGGGAGTACCATTATGCTAAGCACATCCGGGCCGCCCTGGCCAGGTATATAAGCCAGGAGGCCGAGGCGTGAGGGTGCGACCCTCCCATCCCTCTCCAAGGTTCCATGCCGTGCCTGGAAAAGGCCGGCCACCCCCACCCCCAGGGCCTTTTAAAGGACACAAGGAGACCAGACCACATGCAATGCTTTTATTAATACACCCATGAAGACAACCACCCCACACATCCCCACCACCCTCCACCACCACCACCCTGTGCATGGTGTCCCCTACATCACACAGCCCTCCCTCTTCCCCCTCGTCCCCTCCAGACCCCGCATGTCTGGGGCCGGCCCCTCGGTCGCCCGGTGGGTGCCACCGAGCTCTGGGAGCTCACTTCCCCCCCACTGTCACTGTCCCCAGCTGTGTCCTGGGTGGTGTTGTAGCCCGGAGAGGCAGGCGGTGGTGGGATCAAATGCGCAGCCCCGACTGGGTTGGAGGCAGAAGGGGCGGTTGGGGTGGGGGAGGGGGCACCGAGGGGCCGGGCACTGGGCCCCGGGCAGGCAGGGTGCCCATGGGGCCAGCTGCCATCACATAGACACACATGGTGACCGTGTGCAGGAGCAGGGAGGTCCCAATGTCATGGAATCTGTCGAGCTTCGCCGATTGCTTCCGCACCATCATTGCGATGGCCTGTTCCAGCCACCCTAGAGCTTCCACCTGCTTGCTATGTTCCTGCCACTCTCGCCTCTGCTCCAGGTGCACCTCTGCCTGGAGCCTCATGTCCTGGGCCTCCGCCCGTTCCAGAGAGCGCTCGATGGTCGCCTCCATGCGGTCCATGGCCAGTGCCACAACCATCCGCTCCTCCTGCTCTGCTGATATATGGACTATGTCCTCTGCCTGATCCTCCCTCCGGTGTTGGGCCTGCACCCTGTACTCCCTCATGCACTGTGCTGGGGGCCCGGGTGGCTGCACGTGCTCGGGTTGCTCTGTAGGGTAAACAGAGATGGATGATGTGGGGTCCTGGGCAGTCACCTTGAGGCAGGGCATGGGCCTCCAGGGCGCGTGCCCCCCAGGGTCAGCCCCGGGGTCTTTCCCCCCCACCCGGCCCACTCCCTCACACTCCCTGTGTCCCGGGTCCCCTTCCCTGGCCCCAGGGTGTGCCCCCACCCTATATGTGTGCCTCACCTGGGTCCTCTGCCCTCTGGCTGGGCACCTCTGCTCCAGCCTCCTCATCTGCCCTCCCCTGCTGTTGTGCTGTCCTGTATCCTGTGGGGGTTTTATGGGGGGGTTGGGGGGGGCAGTCTGGGGGACTGGGTGTGGCCCTGTGTCGACCCTCCACTAGGGTTGTGCCCCGAGAGCACCCCGGGGGAGTGCTCTCGGGCTGCTCATTCCCCTTTGCTCTCCGGGTGGGCCAATTGGAGAGGGGGAGGTTGCCCCAACTCCTTGGTTGGCACCTGGCCCGCAGGCACCTGCCCGAGCCTACCCTCCCCCTCCCCCTGGATAGAAATCCCCCTGAGGGGCTTTAAGGCGTGGACCCACATTGCGTCCCGTGGCCACTGCCGCCCCGTGTCAAACGCCATCCCCCTGAGTTCCCCTGGCCCTCCCCCAAGTCACTTCCCTGCTGCCGGGCCCGGGTGCGATGCTCCTCGGGGGGATGCGGCCGAGCTTCTTCACTCCTCTTGCTGGGGAGCCACGAGGTTAGTCGGAGGGGCTTTCGGGCGGACCATGAGTTTTCCCTCTGTGCAGGCGTGGCATCTTCCCCTGGTCGGGCGGGCTCACCCCGCGCTTCCGGGGCACGTTCCTTTTGCCTCCTTGGCCCCGCCCCCCGCGTTCTTCTGTTCCGCCTCCTCTCCCCAGCTGAGGGCGACGGCCTCCTGCATCACCGCTGGGGCTGCCTCGCTGTCTCTCGCTGCTCCGGCCATGCCCCTTTCCTGTGTCCCTGCGCCGAGGGGCTCACACACCCCTGCCGGCAAGTGCACATCCCGGTCTTGCTGCAAGCAGGGAGCGGACGGGCCCTGTTGTGAGAAAAAGTCTGCATTACCGTGTCGCCGTCCCGCCCGGTGGGATATTGTGAAAGAGTAGGGTTGTAGGGTTAGATACCATCGCATTATCCCGGCATTATTGTCTTTCATAGATGTTAGCCATTGCAATGGAGCATGGTCTGTCAAGGGAGGGAGCGCCCGCCAGGTAATAACGTAGAGCCTCTACTGCCCAGCAAATGGCCAGGGCTTCTTTCTCTATTGTGGCATACGCCCTTTCCCTTAAGTCCAATTTTCGGCTAATATAGGCCACCGGGTGTTCGTCACCCTCGACCACTTGCGAGAGTATGGCTCCTAACCCCACATTGGACGCATCCGTTTGCAAGATAAAAGGTACCTTAAAGTCAGGACTGTGGAGGACGGGGGCCCTACATAGCTTTTTTTTCAATCTCCTGAAGGCCTGTTTTCCCTCCTCGGTCCATTGTACTACCTTGGGCTGTTTTTTCCTCATTAATTCGGTTAGGGGGGCTGCTATGGTTGCGAAATGTGGCACATGTTTCCGGTAGTACCTGGCCAGGCCCAGGAACTGCTGGACCTGCACCTTGGTATCGGGTAACTTCCAGTTCTGTAGGGCATGCACCTTTTCCCATACCGGGCGGATACACCCCTTACCCACCCTATACCTGAGGTATTGTACCTCCCTTAGTCCTAGCTTACACTTCTTGGGGTTAGCGTTTAGCCCCTCCTGTCCCAACGCCTGGGCGACCGCTCTAAGGTGTTGGAGGTGCTCGTCCCAGGTTTGGCTAAACACTATAATATCATCAATATAGGCAGCGGCATACCTTTCATGCCCGCGTAAGACCCGGTCCATCAATCTTTGGAAGGTAGCCGCGGCCCCATGCAACTCGAAGGGCATCCTGATGAATTGGAACAGTCCCAAGTGGGTAGCAAAGGCTGTCTTCTCCTTGGCCCGGGGGGTCAAGGGGATTTGCCAATAACCTTTCGTGAGGTCGAGGGTTGACAAGTAAGTGGCCTTCCCAATGGTCTCCAACAGGGTATCCACCCGGGGCATGGGGTAGGCATCAAACCGGGAAATTGCTATGACTTTCCCGAAGTCTATACAAAATCTGGTCGACCCGTCTGGTTTGCCCACTAATACCGGCTGACTCCTCCAGGGCGAGCAGGACTCTTCTATTACCCCTAAGGCTAGCATGTCTTTTACCTCCTTCTCCACTACCTGCCACTTATGAGGGGACATTCGTCGGGGCGGTTCCCTTACGATCTTCCTGGGCTCCATGAGGATATCATGCCACATCAGTGGAGTATGGTCCGGGCGACCCGTGAACACCCCCTCGTATTCCGCGATCAGGGCTACCAATTGTTCTTGCCTCTCCTGCATCAACCCCGACCCCAGCTGAATTTCTGGAGGCTCGGTTTGTACCGGGCCAACAGAGGCCCCTTCGCCTCCCAGACTTACTGACGGGGTCTCTGTCTCGCCCCCGTGTTCCCTCTCCTGCCACTCCTTTAAGAGGTTAATGTGGTATGTCTGCCATTCCGGGTGCCTCCCCGGTTGGCGGACCATGTAGTTCACCTCTCCCACCTTGGCCTCAATTTCATAAGGGCCTTGCCAAGTGGCCAGGAGCTTGGAATCGCAGGTGGGTAGTAACACTAGGACTCTTTGCCCGGGCTGAAGCTGGCAAAGCTTAGCCCTCTGATCGTACCCCCGCTTCTGTCCCTGTTGGGCTTCCCCCAAATGCTTCTGGGCGAAAGTGGCCACCCAGGCCAATCTTTCGCGGAGCTGTGTGATATATTGGATCTGATTTATGGGTTCCTCCCCAGGAATTTCCCAGGCTTCCTTTACCACGTCAAACAACTCCTGGGGTTGTCACCCATAGACCAACTCGAAGGGAGAAAATCCCAAGGAGCTCTGTGGCACCTCTCTGTATGCAAACAGGAGAGCCGGCAACAGGGTGGTCCAACTCCGTGGTTCCTCCCTCACAAATCTCCTCAGCATCCCTTTCAAGGTCTGATTGAAATGCTCTACTAATCCGTCGGTCTGGGGGTGATATACAGATGTTTTAAGGTGTTTTACCCGCATTAGTTTACATAATTGCATCATTAGCTTCCCTGTGAAATTAGTGCCTTGGTTCGTTATAAGAGTTTTAGGGAACCCGACACGGGAGAATATAGTCAGCAGTTCCTTCGCTACTATCAGGGCCTTAGTGGACCGGAGGGGTATCGCTTCGGGATATCGGGTGGCATAATCCACTACCACCATGATATACCTATACCCTTCTGAGGAAGGTTCCAGGGGCCCCACCATGTCTAGCCCCATCCTCTCGAAGGGAACCCCTATTATGGGGAGGGGAATCAAGGGCGCCAGTGCCACTTTTCTTCTTGTCGTTATTTGGCAATCGGGGCAAGAGGAACAGAATCTCCGGACGTCTTCTTTTATCCCCGGCCAGTAAAAGCGCATGATAATCCTGTCTATCATTTTATCAGCCCCCAAATGTCCCCCGCACGGGTTCTCATGGGCGAGCCACATGATACCCATTCTAGCCGGCCGAGGTACCACTAACTGGTACACCTCGTCGCCCGTGTCTTGTTCTCGGCCTACCCGGTACAGGCGGTCCTGCACCAGCTCAAAGCGGGGCTGTTGGGTTCGGGCCCCTTCTTCCCTTTCTACTCCGTTAATTACCCCCATGTTCTCATATGCCCTTTGCAAGACGGGGTCCTCCCATTGGGCTCTAATAATATCCCCAGGGCTTACCAGCAGGGTGCGTCCCACCAGGCAGGGGGGTTCTCTCCCGGGGCCACCTCCGTACCCTCGGCTGGTACAGTGTAGTCTTCCTCTTCTCCTAAGCATCCTTCAGGTCTACACAACAGCTCTTCCCTGTAGGGCCAGTCGCGACCTATCACTATCGCATAGGCAAGCCCCGGTATGACCCCATCCCTTTTCTCCAACCCCTTGCCCTCCACTGATATATGTACCAAGCAGGTGGGGTAGGGTTTTATATCCCCGTGCACGCAGCATAGGTTTATATAGGGCCATCCTGCCTTAGGCAAACCCTGGATACCCTCTCGCACCAAGGTGTGAGTGCAGCCGGTATCTAATAGAGCCCTATACTCCCGTCCCCCAATCCACGCGGCGACAAGGTGACTAGGTTTTTCCCCCTCTCGTCCCATGCCTNTGACAACCCTCCAGGGACCCCATGAGACTGCAAACCCCTGGTCAGAATATGATCCCTCCTGGAACTCTTGCAGCAGCTGGTAGCCCCGCGGTGGGACTCCGCGGGATTGCACTGGGTGTGGCCTTCTGGGAGATTCCTTAAAGAACTGTGGAGGCCTACAGCAGCGCTGTAGGCGTGCACTGGGGTGGCGCACCTAAGGGCTGCGCGCGGCTTTAGGCACGGGCCAGGAGCAGAGTGGCTTCCCCTTGAGGGGATTTTTTCTATTGTTGGTTTGACACATTGGGTTTGGATATTTGCCCTATTTAATTGTTAATTGCCACTGTCTTTAATCCGGAGAAACTGTACTGCGTACGTGATGATAATGATCACATGGAATAAGAAAAAGAAGGGTAGTCTTGCTCAGGAACCCATGGTAAAAGCAAAGCAGTTGAAGCTTGATTCCTTTGTTTTCCCTGATGTTAAGCAGCCAACAGATGCTTTAGTGACTCAGACTTTCTGTTCATCACCCTTGGATATGTCAGATGTAGCTGCTTGTCAGGTAATGGGGGCTAGTTTTTCTAAATCTCCAAATTTTGATAATTTGAATAACCTTTTGGAGGAAACTATATCTCTCCTTCCTAAACCTGATAATGACTCTCATGATGTGGTGAAAGATCAGTGTCTCGTTATTGGAAAATTAACTAAGAAACTAATAGGCCAAATGAATAGAGTTGTGAAATCCTTAGAGACTCAAACAGCCGCATTAAAAACTGTTAAGGATTTCATAGCTGATTGTAGGCAGGGTAAAATCAACCTTCCTGTACCTTTGATGCAGGATGAACTCCGCATGCTGGAGG
This sequence comes from Sphenodon punctatus, assembly GCA_003113815.1. NCBI lineage: Eukaryota > Metazoa > Chordata > Lepidosauria > Sphenodontia > Sphenodontidae > Sphenodon > Sphenodon punctatus. Next base: position 1,984,115 of record QEPC01007587.1, read on the forward strand.
CCCACTCTAAATTTGCTCAGGCCCCATTAGGGAAGGAGCCAATAGGTAGGCCCCCAGTAACTAGAAGATTGGGTCACGCTGCAGTAAATTTCTCAGAAATGGCTATAAATCAAAAGGCGATTTCCTTATGAATTGTCCCATTGCCGGATGGTACCTTTCCATATTGGGATTCTAAAATGGTCATCCAGAAACACTTGCAGGATATTTTGCAGACCTATATACCATTATGGCAAATTGCGTATTATCAAAGGCTTCCATCTCCCCCCAGATTACAACGTGTGATTGTGCATTTTTGCTGCACCAAATTAGTGGCAAAACTCTTAGACCACTTTGACCTTTTTCATTCATGGGGAGTTATGTTTGGTGAGGCCTATGTTGATCCTAATTGGCACCCTTTATTGGATGCCAATTTGGATCTTGGGAGGTTCCCGCAAGCTTTATCTGGGATTGTTCCATCTACTCAAATTACGCCCGCAGTGACCTCGGTGCCATCAAAAAGATGGAAAAGATCTTTTCTTCCCCCACAGAGTAATGACCAGAGTGAGGATCGATCTGCCCCAAAACTCACACGAACCCAAGAATCTTTAGCCTTGGGAAAGTGTAGATCTCTTCATCCAGGGACTGATAACCCCTTAAATCGGTTAAGGACTGAGACTAATTCTCTTCAGCTTAGATTTGGCAATGATACCCCACCACCACCACCACACAGGTGGTGGAGGATGACTTGCCTTGTCATATTTCTAACCAAGATCTGAGACAGGGAGTTGATAGAGGGCCCCAGGAGGAGGGTGGGAATCAAACCTTTATGCTTGGTAATGTGTTGGAAGATGTAGAACAGCATAAGCTAGTACTGATCACAGATGATACTCCTTCCACTACTCAGTTAACCTCTTGTCACCCCTCCACTAGGGTTGTGCCCCGAGAGCCCCCCGGGGGAGTGCTCTCGGGGTGCTCGTTCCCCTTTGCTCTCCGGGTGGGCCGATTGGAGAGGGGGAGGTTGCCCCAACTCCTTGGTTGGCACCTGGCCCACAGGCACCTGCCCGAGCCTACCCTCCCCCTCCCCCTGGATAGAAATCCCCCTGAGGGGATTTAAGGCGTGGACCCTCATTGCGTCACGTGGCCACTGCCGCCCCATGTCAAACGCCCTCCCCCTGAGTTCCCCTGGCCCTCCCCCAAGTCACTTCCCTGCTGCCGGGCCCAGGTGCGATGCTCCTCGGGGGGATGCGGCTGAGCTTCTTCACTCCTCTTGCTGGGGAGCCACGAGGTTAGTCGGAGGGGCTTTAGGGTGGGCCATGAGGTTTCCCTCTGTGCAGGCGTGGCGTCTTCCCCTGGTCGGGCGGGCTCACCCCGCGTTTCCTGGGCACGTTCCTTTTGCCTCGTGGGCCCCGCCCCCCGTGTTCCTCTGTTCCACCTCCTCTCCCCAGCTGAGGGCGCCGGCCTCCTGTGTCGCCACTGGGGCTGCTTCGCCGTCTCTCGCCGCTCCGGCCATGCCCCTTTCCCGTGTCCCTGAGCGAGGGGCTCACACCCTGGCTGCCCCTCCCACCCTCCAGCATGCTTGTGCTTCCCCCACCCTCCATCACCCCCTTCCCCTGGCCCCGGGTGCATCTCCCCTTGCAGCTGCTCGCTTACCCTCTATGTCGGTCTCAGACCCCTCTGAGGCCAGCCCCTCAGTGTGGGTGGGGTCCCCCTGGAACCACTGACTGAGGGTGATGGTGGTGCCGGCATTGGACTCTGCTTCTCTGGCCTGTGGTGGGGGGCTTTCCGGGCTGCTGTTCGGGGGGGCTGCTGGTGCCGGAGGTCTCGGGGCATTCCTCCTGGGGGTCTGAGGCCCTGGAGCATGTGCCCTCCTGGGGGGCAGCGAGTGGAGGGGGTACCTTGACCCATTTCCTGCCCTGGACCACGGCGCTCCCCACGAGGCATGGGGCAACAATGGACTTCTTCATGTGAAGGATGCGTCCAGGGCATCATAGTAGGGGGTGGTCCAGTCTCCATGTCCGGACCGCCTATTGTTGTCCCAGATGGCCTTGTACCCCCTCTTTAGCTCCTTGGCCTTGGAGCGGCATTGGGCCACAGTCCGGTGGTGTCCCGCCACCCCCATGTCCCGCGCTATGTCCCGGAACACGTGCTCATTTCTCTAGTTTAGGGTGATCTCCAGCTGGTGCTCCAGGGTCCCCCAGATCCTGATGAAGTCCTGGGTCTTCTGGAACCCCCACATCACCCCCCCCCATTGTAGGGATGTCACCCCCTTCACCCCTGTGGGTCCTCCTCCTCCTCCTCCTCCTCCTCCACCATCTCCTCCTGTTCTTCCTCCACCTCCTCCTCTGCCCGTGATGGACCTGTTTCCTCCAGGGGCTCAGCCTCCCGGGCCTATTTCTGTGTCTGTGAGACATGGGGTGTGTGTTACGGTCTGGTCCCATTGTGCCCCTGTCCCGTCCCCCCTCGCATGCTGGGAGTCCAGCCGGACCCCCTCCTCCCCAGTGGTGCCTCTGTGCCACCTGTTCCCCTCCCCTTGGTACCCCTGACCCATTTCCGGGTTGCCACCTCCTCCCCCAGTCTGGCTGTGGTCCCTGGGGCAGGCTGCCCCAGCTGCTGCTACAGTTGTCCCTCCACCTCCTCCATCTGCAGCATGACCAACTCCTACTCCTCCTCCTCCTCCTCCACCTGTGCTTCCAACTCCTCCACCTCCTCCTGCCTCACTCTTTTACCCACCGCTCTCCTCCTCTGCCTCTCTCCTCGCTCCATCCCGCCATGTTTCCCTGTTGCTGATTGCCCTTTAAATCTCCCTCAGGTGCCTGTGTTGTTACTGGTTGCCTGGCAGCAATGCTGCATGCTTTGCCCCCGGCTGGGAATCATTTCCTTTGATTTCAGCTAGTGGTTGCCATCCAGATGTTACTTTTTGTTGTTTCCCGTCAGGAATCTCTTTGACCACGCTTTCAGAGATGGTCCGGGGGGGAGCTCCGGAAGCATGGTTGGAATTGACCCCATGTGAGTATTGACTGTGGTGAACATCTGGCAGCCACCTAACAGAAGTTCAGGGCGCTTTGGCCCCACCGCGGGATTGAGCATGGTTCACTGTGGTTTAACGTGATCTCGTAACATATGAAAATACCCTCAATTGGACAAGTGTTAGATAGATGCTTTATTTTTCTTATGGACCGGGAGTATAGAGGAACTTGAGGATTTTCATGAGTATCTGAATGTGTGCATTGAGACCATAAGATTTGCTCTCCAATTTGATCGTAAGAAAATTCATTTTTTGGACATCAATATAGAGCACAAGTTAGGTAGAACTGAGACCAGAACATATAGAAATGACACAGATGTCAATTCCCTGCTGCATTTTGCCAGTAATCATCCAAGGCACCTTAAAGAAAATCTTCCTTAGAGTCAGATCATTAGAATTAGAAGGAATTGCAGCAGCAGCAATGCTACATTTATGCAGCAAGCAAATATATGCATGGAGAATTTAAGAAGTAGACGATATTCAGATAAGGTACTCAGGAAAAAAAATATTTAAGTTATGCAGCTATCCAGAGAGTCCTTGCTAAGACCAAAAGAAAGGAAGCCATTGAATAGACTAGTGTGTCCATTAACCTTTAGTCCGGGATCTGGGATGATTAAGAAGGCCATATTAAAACATTGGCATTTGGTGAAACATATACCAGGATGTGAAACATATACCAGGATGTGAAAACAAACCTGTGTTTGCTTTTAAAAAAACAAAATCCATTGTAAACACTCACAAAAATTGTTGGAAAATACCTTACCTCAAACATCCATTCCAGCGGGACAATTTAGGTGTGGAAACTGCATGGCTTGTAAACATAGTATGTTGACTAAAGAGTTTACACATCCCAGGACAGGGAGGAAATTTTCTTTGTCACACTTTTGTACATGCTGCACAATGTCAGTTGTTTATTTAATCATGTGTCCTTGTGATTTGATCTATGTTGGATATACCATCAGGACTGTAAAGACTATAATTCTGGAGCACTGCAGTAACATCAGATGGCAGATAGTTAAGGAGCCTTTGGTGTCACATTTTATTCAGAAGGGCCATTCGAGTAGAGATCTCAATTTCCTGTGCATTGAGGTAGTACCCCTGGGGAATAATAAGCAGAAATTGCTGCAGGAAAGAGAAACGTACTGGATATATAGATTGAGCACATTAATGCCAGATGGACTCAATGAGACCAACCATTGGTCTGTCTTCTTGTAAATAATTTAGTCATTGTCACCAGTCATGGTGCTTTTGTTCTCTTTAGGCAGAAAAAAATTGTGTTAAAGGATTTTTTATAATGGACTATTGGTCATGTGTTCTTGTAATTAGTGTTAAGTATTGAAAATGTTTGTGCTTAGAAGATTGTATTTGATTTACACTAGTACTCCAATAAGTATTGCATGCATGTTTACTCAATAGAGGAGTAACAGATGATCTTTAGGATTGTTGATTTATACCAGCATCCTAACAAAAACTGTAGGCAGAGGAGCAACAGATGATTGTGATGAGATCAAGCAGCAGATTCTGTTACGGGTGTACATGTCGTTTTTGTTATTACAAATTGTCGTTTTCGTTATCATTATTGCAATAATGAAAACAACAAATAATAATAACGAAAACAGAAACGAAAATGACATTTTGTTTTTTAAATAAAGGGAAAACACTGAAAAATGTACTTCTGACTATGACGTTTTGGAGGTTGTGCCCCCAATGGATGGCGCTATGTGTACCAAGTTTCAAAATGATTAGATAACGGAAACCAATTTAAGAAGCAATTGAATGTTGTGATTTTAAGAAAAGCTCCATACACATTCATGGCTACATCTTTACTGTCCATCCAATTTGCATGAAACCTGTAAATATTACATTCCTCCACAAGTTTAACACTCCTGCCAGTTTTCAGAAAGATTGGATTAAGGGTCCTGATGGTATAAGACATTATCTTTAAGATACATTTCCAGCTGTAACATGTTTATATTCCATCCTGTTTACAGGATATTTGGCAAACCTGTCATCTCTGCAAAACTATAGGTCAATTTGATAAAGGGACACAATTTTATAAGCAATTGAAGTTGTCCCCTTGAAGACCATTATTCAGATAAATAGCAGCACATGCAGTGCCAGTCAGAGATAGGCACCGGGCATGGCAGGGGGAGGGAGGCTGTAGGAGGGAGGATGTGGAGCAACCCAAAAGACTGACAGATACATTCACTGGTCAATTACTGCATGCTTCCAGCTTTACAGGACCAATTGGCAGTGACTTTGAGGCGGGCATAAGGGGTGGACCTCAGGCGGGCATAGAAGGTACATAACTGGGACTTTGGGGATAGCATCACAAAAATCCTAGAGACATAGTATACACATCCAGGCTGGCCAATTATCATCACAATCACATCTTGCAGCACTGTAACAGAGGACATAAGATAATCTCTATTGGCTCTTTCCTAAACAGATATTTCTGAGTTCCCAGTAACAAGTGGGGGAGAGAAGCTGTGATGGTCACAGAACAGAATGAATATATTTGGTTGACATTTCTGCTGGCCAATTGACATTGTAAACTGATCTTATACCACAGTGACATGTGAGATAATCCCTGGCATAGACTCCTTCTCTGCATATGCTGTGCAGGCATATAAAATTGGGACCCTTGATCACATCTTTCTGATATGTTGCAGAGATGATCGTGAAAGTGTGATATAGATCCCTGCCAAATTTCATGTATACTTGTTGGACTACAAAGATGTTACAGTCAGACATACATTTATAAGTTAATTGCTTATACCACCAGGACCCTTTATCCAATCCTTCTGAACTTTGGCAGAGATAGTAAATCTAGGAAGGGGTATAAACTTGCCAAGTTTCATCTACATTAAATGTGAGACAAAGAAGTTACATCTAAGAATGTATATGAAGATTATTGCAAAATAATATAATACAACTGCTTATAAAATTTGATTCATTTATCCTATCTTTTTGTCATTTGGTACACTTAATGCCTTCCATTGGAGGTATAGCCCCTCCAGGATTCAGCCAAATATAATGAACAATGAACAACAAAAAAGTTACACCCCGAAATGTATTTTCCATTTAAACCAATGGAAAATGAAAACAAAAGCAAAAATAAAAACGACAATTCGATATTTATGAAAACAAAAATGACAGATTTAAATAACAAAAATGAAAAAATGAAAACAAAAATGACATGGGCCCCTGGTACATACCTCTAGATTCAGGAGAACAACCCAAATCCTCTAATGAGCTGCCTGCATACTTTCTTGAGGAAGGCGATATGAAGAGTTGTTGTGGGAATACAATAGCAGATCTCTAAGATATAATAAGTACTTTTTGAACATTTTATGCACAACGGCAAGTTCTGAGAGGATCCATTTGAATATCCACCCACATGCAATGGAGTTTGTTCCATACTGCAAGAATGTGTGACAATTAGAGCTGGTCATTCGATGCAGAAAGTTTGCCAATTTACATGAATTGCAATGGATCCCAGTACTCAGGTGTATGGATTCCAAGTGGGAACAGTATCTATAAAGGAAGCACATTGGGAAGTAGACAGACCCAACACAGACATCTACTCTAGTGAATTTATCCCATGCAGAGGGAAAACAAAGGAGAGGTAAATTCAGATTTAAATTTTTTTTGAAATAGTTTATGTGGAGGGATTAGTCTTGCAAGACTTTGCTTACATCCTATTATATTCCCTGAAGGAAACTGAAAAACTGAAATTTGATTCCCATTGCACCCTGTTTGAAAAAGAAAACAAAGGAGAGGTAAATCTGAGAGATAAACTTTGGGGTATATTTTACATGTATATATATATATCCAGGTGGAAGGGTATGGAAGGCTTTGCCTAACCATCTTTATATTTCCAACAGATAAAGCGTAAAATTGAAGGTGATTTTTATTGCCCTTTGCTGGTTTGAACAAAATATATATATATCCATTTCCCTTATAGATGGAACATTGAGTATTCCAGTTCCTCATGTCAGCCACAAGGTAGATAAGAATGTATTTATAAAAATATCACCATCTAAAGAAGGAATATTCCAACAGTGAGTTTGGGTACTAATATATCATTTTTCAATATTCTTTCTACAGCTCACATAACAGTGTTGCTAAAGATAAGTTCCTACTGAAGAAGGGGGTTCCCCCCCAATTGTATTTGCATTGCATTTTTTGACATTTTGAATATAATAGAGGAAGATTGTTTACAATATATGGGATCAATCTGTACATGCACTTGTCCATTTTTTATACAACAGAAGTATCTTCTGTATTCTATTAGGCATTCAATTAGATGCCATAGCGTCTGCATTTTTCAAGTTTTGTTAATAAATTGGGCTAGTCCCTTTCCATCCCATCCTTGTTTGTTTGTTGCTAGGGGGAGCTGCCACTGGAGTGTAGGAGGGGGAGGATCTATGCCCAATTCCCTCTTCTTGGAGAGGATCACATTGATGCCAGGTACCACCATTGCCTGAGGAGAGGTCAGAGTGCTTTGCCAAATGTGCAGCCTGTGCAGATTAAATACAGGGCTCTGCTGTTAATTGCTGCTGGGATGAGAAACTGCCTGCACCTTCAGAGTAAGAGCTACTGTTAGCACTAACCTGCTGCTGCTGCTGCTGCTACTACTGCTGGAGCTGCAATCCCAGGGTCTCCACCTGTTGTGTGCTGCCCTGGTCCTATTTCCGCAGCTCCAGGAGCACCTGTTCCAGCTCCAGGTACACCAGGTTTCCTGAAGCCACTGCTTTTCTAGAGTCTCCACAGCTCAGGGCTCCCCTCTCTGGCTCTCCAAAGACTGATCCCAGGGTCTCCCTGCTCACCCAATATCTACAACACCCTGTGTGTGTGTGGATTGTGTGGATTTGTGTGATGATGGAAGGAAGCAGGAAGAACCTGAGGACGAAGGTTGAGGTGGAGGAACAAATCATGGAGGCCCAGGCTGGACCATCTCTTGAGGTGGCAGAGGAGGTGACAGTGCCAGGTTTGTAAAATTTGTTTTTATTTATTTAGTTTTCCATAGAACTTTGAGGAGGGAGGGAAAAGAAGAATACTATCCTTTAGAGCAAGCTTGCAGGCATGCGGGCTAGTGGGCAGGCAGGCAGGCAGGCATGACGATCAGCAGCAGCGGCACACCAAGACATGCCAAGGTCTCAACTTGCAAACACCACCCCAGGAAGTCCAGGACCTGCATGTGTTATTTGTGGATCTGTCAGAGAGAGAGGCTTTTTCAGCAGCAGCAGTGGGCATCAGTAGGTGGCAATGGAGGAGCAGGCTGGCAGGCAGGCAGGCAGGTGAGCAGTCAGACACGAGCAGCAACAGCAGTACCTCAAGACATGCCAGCGCCTCAACTTGTAGACAGCACTCCAGGTGATGGTACTGTAGGTGGGAGAAAGGGAACGAGGCAAGGAGGCAGCATCCACTTGCCTGGGAAGGATTGGAGGCATCAGCATGATTGCTTAATATTATGTAGCTATGTGTTCCTGTTTCTGAGATGATGATGCTGGTGGCAAAAGCACCAAATCAAAGCCAATGTCCAAGAGCCAAATCAGGCCCACAAGGCCTGCGGTATGGAAACATTACCATATCCCAAAAAGTGGCTTTGCACAATGAAAGGTAAGGCAGGGGACTGGAACAACAGGGAATAGATTTCCCTATGACCTGTTAGGAAGTCCCCCGCAGAGACAGAGATTGAACAGCCACTTGTGGAGACAGAATGCTAGTAGGGCTTGATAGACCATTGGTCTGACGCAGTATGGCACTTCTTATGTTCCTATCTTTATATGTTCTTTAGATCAACAAAAACATAAAGAGGGGGCCACAGGAGACCACATCTGGGCTCATTGCCCACATCAAAACTGTCCAACTCATCAGGTTGAAGAGGAATGCATCTGGTGGCACTGGTGGCATTGGCAGCACTCAGAGGGAAGAACAACATGAAGTGGAGGGGAGAAGGAAATTTTGCCAGAAGAGGTGTCATCCCCATCCTTCCCCGTCCTTCCCCCTTCAGCTCCTCTGATGGCATCTCAGCCCCATGTGATGAGGACAATCCCCAAAGTGAGGGCATTTTGGGGGTCGCTGAGGAAAACAGCAACAAAGTACCTCGAGGATTTCCAGGCCACCACAAGGGATGTGGAGGAAAGACTGGTGGAGTGGTTCTGGGCGCTCCAGATAAGGAAGCGGCAGGCACAGCCTTATGTGGAGTATGTCAGAACTAAAAAGGTTGCTGTTGAGGTATTCTGCCAGTCCCTGGTGCACTGGAAGGAAGCAATGTTGGGGCCCTTGAAGTTGCGAGGTGACCTTGGACAGAAGTCACCGAGGTCCCTACACCTTTGTCCCATGGACCATTGTCCTCTTTTCCCCATGTTCCAGAGGACAGGGTAGAAGAATCCTAAGATTTGTTTTCTTTCCTTTTTTGCACATAATTCAAATGTTTATTTTTCTCATAGTTAAAATGTGTTTTGAATTTTTTTTTGTAAAAGTTATATTTCTTACCAGCTGATTTTGACCTATCCAATCTGTTATCCCTCTCTGGTTTTTCTTGCAAGTGGCAGAATCTCATTATATATACAGCTTGTCAGATGCCTAACTGACAGAAGAAGCATTGGTATCATATTAGCCCCTGTGGTCATTGGGGTATGCCCTTCTTGTGGTCCCCCGAGTCTTCTGGGGGGTCACGCAAGGGAGGGCGTTCTGGAGATGCATCTGGCTCCAGACCTTCCCTCCTTTCGAAAAAGCTGTAAGACTTGGCTGTTCCATCAGGAGTTTGGCGGGGGAGCTTGATAGAGGGTGGGGGAGGAGAGGGATGGGGGGGAAGATATGTTTCTATAAATTTTAAATGTTCTGGTTTTATATTTATTGATCTTTGTTGTAAGCCACCCCGAGGTGCCTGTGGCAGAAGGGGCAGGATATTAAATCTTTTAATAAAAAAAATAATAAATTGTAATTATAAAGATGTGTTGGGGTCTCAACTTGCAGACAGCACCCCAGGAGGGGCCAGTGGCAGCGGAAGAGCAGCTGGTGGCAGTGGAGGAGCAAGGCAAGCAGGTGACGGGCAGACAAGCATGAGCAGCAGCAACAGCAGAAGCGCTGGTAGTGTATTAACCCCAGGATGTGTTGGGGTCTCAACTTGCAGACAGCACCCTAGGAGGGGTAGAGCTTGTGTCTGTGTGGGTGTGCTCGGTGGGGCTCTGGCAGGGGCATCAGCAGGTGAACTGCCCATTCTCGCAGAGAGATTGCCCCACAGAGGGCAGCCTTCGGAAGGCCTCCTGTATGTGGTGGGCTTCGGTACACCTTCTCCCATCTTTGTTATGAAGGTATATATGCCTTCCTTTGTTTAATCTTAACTAGCCTCACCAGTATTTTTCTGGTTTTATTGCTATTTTGATAGAAGTGGAGTCTGATTTTTTGGAGTTGACCCTTAGTCTTCTCTATTTCCAGAATATTAATAATTTCTTTATTTTTTATTATTTCTTGTTTTAAAAAGGTGAGGGTGCTGTTTTATTTTGTGCTTCTAGTCTTTGTAATGTTGCATAAGTATATATTTGCCTGCTTTCTCCTTTGTTTTAATAACATGGCTTGAAGCGCAATTATTTTGCCCCTGACTACCGCCTTTGTAGCTTCCCAGAGAATCGCTGGTGAGCTAACCGAGTTTATATTTAGCTCAAAGCATTCCAGTAAGTCTTCCTGGACCTTTTCCCTGCTGCATTTATTATTGATCATATTCCTATTCAACTGCCAATTAAACTGGTGTCCTTTCCCTGAACTATTGTCTTTAAAAATAGTAATTACTGCATTGTGATGAGACAGGACTAATGGTAGAATATAACATTTGTGGCATTTATGGGCTACAATTTTAGCTGTCAAGACATGGTCAATCCTCGTGTAGCTGTTGTGTATTAATGAATAATAAGTATAATTCCTCTGATCTCCATTTAAGTGTCTCCAAACATCTATCCAGCTGCAGGATTCCAAAGGTTTAGATATTTTCTTTTGATCACTTTTGAGATCCCCTTGCCTTGAATGATCCAGATTGTATAAGGTGGTATTAAAGTGCCCTTGAATGGCTATCCACCCCTTTGCATTTTCTGCCACTTTTTCCAGATAGGTTTCAAAATACAGTAATTTCCCTTCATTAGGGGCATATATATTTATCAAAGTCACCTGTTTATCCTCCAGTTTTCCAATAATGCACAAAAACCTGCCCTCTTCATCCTTTTTTCCAGACAGAAAGATGTGGTATTACTAAACCGTATTAGGACCCCTGCTTTTTTTTTTTGCACAGGAAGAAAATAAATCTCCCATTTTTTAATTTGCAAATCTAGACACATCTTTATCAAGTAAATGTGTTTCTTGTAAAAAGAAAACCCCCTACCCCCTGTTCCTCTATTAAATTTCTAACTCTCTTTTTGTGGGGAGTTTAGCCCTCTAACATTAAGTGTAACAGTTTTAATTCCTTCCATCATTAGCTATCAAGTGTATTGGTCTAAAGTAGCTATAGGTCCAGCAACCCAATATCAGTCTTCCTCCCGCATACGTGTCTGCAGCATCCCTGGCTTGTTGCACTCTTATCTTGCCTGTCTTACTTTGATGACCATTTACTATGGTCCCATTCCTTTTTATATTGACCCTTTTGAAAAAAAAAAATCTTTGTGAGAACATTTTTCACCTTCTGTTCCTTTCCCTTTAACCTCCCTCACTCCCTCCCTCCCTTTTTCTTCTCCCTCCCCCTGCTTGGATCGCTGATTTAAGTCCAAGTCTTCCCCTTTTTCCCATCCTAAGAGGATCTGCTGGGCGGTTTAGTCGTCTGTTTGTGAGACACCTCCACGTGTCCAACTCCCCCCCCCTCCATTACCTAAATAATATATGAACTTACAGAACATTCCAAGCCGGCATATTAACATTTGAAACATTAAAATTAATAACTAACAGTTTCAATAAAGGATTTAGAATAGAGGGGACCTTAAAAAAAAAGCCCCCCCCCCTCTATCCAGTCATTTTCAAGTTATTATGAATTACTATCCTTTATATCTTCTAGGCAGGGACTGATCCCCTGAACACGACTACTCGATCTCTTCTTGCTGGGAACCTGGGACTGCTAGTAAGGACACCAAAAAGGACTCCAAGTCCTCTGTACTGTCAAAGAGCTTTTCGTTACCTCTCCATGAAATCATCATTCTTTCAGGAAACAGCAGCCTTGGCTTCATATTTTTTTCAATAAGTGTTCCAAAGAATTTGTTCCATTTCATTCTTTTCCTTACAGTCTCTGCTGCATAATCAGGGAATATCTTCACAGGCTGCTGAAGAAATGTCAGCTTTCTTTTAATTCTAGCCTTCTTTAGTATCTCCTCTTTTATCTGGTAGCTTGTAAATTTAACCAAGATTGGGCGAGGGAAGTCAGCCCCCCCCCCCCGCCTGGGGTGCCCTGTTCTGTGGGTCCTATCCCTGCTTGATGGAACTGTGGATCCTCAGGAAAATTTTCCTTCAATAATGCCCAGACTAGCCTTGTGAAATCCTCCACCCCGGCTGCCTCTCTCACTCCATTGAAGCACAAATTACCTCTACGTGAGCGATTTTCTAAGTCTTCATATTTGTTTTGCTTGGTAGTAGAATGCCCTCCCTGAAAGCCAGTCTGTTCCAAGGACAGAATCTGACTATTTGTTATCCAGGTATTTAACTTCCCCAGCAGCCATTTACCATAAATCTTACTAGTGGTACAAAGGAGACTGATAGGTCTATAGTTGACAGGCAAGGAGTAATCTCCCTTTTAATAGATAGGAACTGCTACCACTTTCCCCCATTTAAGGGGGATTTTGCCAGTGCTGTTTATGGCAGTAAAGAGAGAAGCCAGCAATGGAGCCCACCAATCTAAGGAATGTCTGATAAGTTCAATTGACACCAAATCTGGTCCTGGGGCCTTTCCGCTCTTGAATGATTTGACAATTTCTGCCACTTCTGCAGCTGACAAAGATGGCAAAAAATGTCTCCTTCGCCGAACATAATTGGGGGGCAACATAGCACTGGTCTCTACCATAAAGGGCCTGAAAATGGGTAATCCACGAAGCTTCTGGGATAGTTAGATGGGAAAACCCCGTACCCCCATTACCTAATCCATTCATAATAGCCAGAACTTCTTCCCGTCAATACCTAATAGACAAATTTGTTGCCAAAAATGGGAAGCTGTTTGTGGCTTTCTTGGACCTCCGAGCTGCTTTTGTTCTTGTGAATAGGGCTATTCTGTGGGAGAAGCTGGCCCTTCTGGGAATGGATGGGTGTCTTCTTTTTCTTCTTCAGCAACTGCATGTTAACACCTCTCTTTTAATGAAGATGGGCTCATCTGGCTACCTGACTTTCTCTAATTCTTACTCATCTAACTAGAGCAGGTCTCTCAATCCCCTGTATTGGGGGAAACAGTTTAGCCACACAAAGAAACTTGGTGAGACAAAGGCTATTAGATATATCTAAGCAGGAAGATATGGCTGCGCTGGCCTCCTGGAAAGTAGACCCGCAGTTGTACCTTTATAAACAGTGGCATAGAGTTGAGCCCTATTTGGACATCTTGAAAGATGGCACACTTTGGAGGGCTTTTACATGCCTCCGTTTTCAGCTTCTCCCCACTGCTGTGGTGGAGGGCCACTATAATAGCGTACCCTATGACCTATGACTTTGTCCTTGTACAAATTCGGTGGTGGAAGACCTTGAGCATTTTGTGCTTTGTTGCCCCTTTTACGAATCTCTTAGGTGGACTTGGTTAACCCCGCTGTGGGGAGGGCGATGTCTTTTGAATAGGGACAAATTGAAAGAGATACTGTCCCCCCAAGACGACATATATATACAGGCTGTAGCTACTTTTACCCTGTTAGCTATCAGAATCCGAAATACAATCAAAGGATGTTGATATCTACTATTACTGTGAGCCTGATCTTTGCTAACCGGTTGGTTTTTGCTATCCCACTGTACAAATAATCCTCTGTTCATTAGTTTGAGCTTGGATTTTTATTTTAAGAACTGTCTAAGTATGTATGTATCTCCGTTGGTTAGTCGGATCATCTTGTGGAAGTTTTTGATTTCTGCCTTATTTTATTTGTATATCTATTAGTGTTTGCTTTGTTGTTATTTTGACTATGGTGGAAGCCAGTGGTTAATAAACTATTGATTGACCTGACAGCGGAAATTTTGACACTGTCAGGTGTCAGACAGGGCTGCATGTTAGCACCTGTTCTATTTAATCTTTTCTTCAATGGAATGGCCTCTTCACTAGCTTCGTTTGGGGTTTTCCCCCCTAAGCTTTCTGATCGCCCAGTGGGATGTTTGCTTTATGCAGATGACATAGCAATTATGTCTCAGCCCAGGGTGGGTTTAAATAGGCAGCTAACTTGTTTTTCCAACTTTTGTCACCAAAATAAACTCGAGATCAATTATGACAAGTCCAAAATAGTTCTTTTCTCTAAAACTCGTACGGTTTATCAATGGTCTGTTGGTGGCCATGGCATCGCACAGGTTAATTCATTCCAGTATTTAGGTTTACTCTTTCAAGTAATAGGGATCTGGAAGGGCCATATGGAGAGGACTCTCAGTCTCAAGGGACTCCCTCGTATCTCTAGGTAGACTTTTTAGCAACTCCTGAAGGAGGGCGCTATTTCCTGTAATTAAAGTCTTGAACATTCAGTACTTTGAGTAGATTTACTTATAAACAGAGGGAAAGGGAATGATAGGAGTGTGACCCCCTGAGAAGGTGGGAGTGTAGGTAGGGTAGTGGGTACGATGGACAAGCTATACACTGATAAAACTCTTGGATGCTATATGGGGATTAGAATGCCTTGGGCTGCGTGAGTGCATGCTCTTAACAGAGTTGTGGGAACTGAAGGATCTCAGTGAATGGTATCTGTCTGTAGTGGCAAGTTTAAGGAATATACTATCCCGGAATGACAAGGAGTGCTGTGAATCTAAGCGGCAGCTGGCCCGTGCCAAGGTTGCCTGGGCAGATAATCCATCTGATCAAGCAAAGGAACAGTTTATGATAGCAAGAAGGGCGTATAAGAAATTGGTTAAGTCCAAAAACCAAGGAATTAACTGTAGGGCATGGGCCAATCTTAAAACTGCAGCATGCCTAAAGGATTCTAGGAGATTCTGGTCCCTGTTAAACCATACGTTAAGTCCCCCTAGTAGTAGGGTGGACAAGGTAATAGAGGAAGATATATGGGTAGCGTATTATGAAAAGCTTTTTAGAGTTAAAGTGGGGGAGGATGAGAGTGAAAGAGCCGGGGAATATGGTGTGAACAATGAGGATACAGCCACTCCCCTGCCAAACTTTGTTGAGACAGTTGATGAACAGGAAGTGGTGGAAGTGATTAGGTCCTTAAAATCGAATAAGGCTGTGATTTCATAGTGGTGGAGGCTTTGCAGGCCACTACTGAGTAGTGGGCTCCAGTATTGGCACGTTTTTTTACCGGTATAAATAGGCTACGGACGGTCCCATGGAAATGGGGGGTATCTATTATTGTCCCATTATTTAAAAAGGGGGACATTAAGGAACCATGCTGCTACCGTCCCATATGTTTCTTGCCGGTTTTAGGGAAAGTATATAATAAAATACTGTTAAAATAAATAGAACATTGGGTGGAGGAACGGAATCTTATTCCAGAAGAACAATTTGGCTTCTGTAAGAATCGATCAACAATAGACAGTTGTTTCACACTATCACATATTATTGCTAAATATGCTATAATCAGATCTGGCAAATTATTCCTAGCCTTTATAGATTTCCAGAAGGCCTTTGATTCGGTCCCAAGGGTCAAGTTGTGACGATATCTACAATGCTTAGGCATTCATGAAGATATTCCGAATTTACTTGTCATTATCCATTCCGAGAATTATGCTAGGATTCGTTTGGGAATGGATGGTACATTGTCCAAACCAATACATATACAGAAGGGGATAAGGCAGGGGTGAATGCTCGCGCCCCTGCTCTTTAATATTTATCTTAGTGACCTGCCTCGAACATTGGCTATGGAAGATTGTAACTTGCCCAAGATTCAGGATAGGGAAATTGCTACCCTTATGTATGCAGATGATGTGGTTATTCTATCGCAGTCTAGGAAGGGACTGTGTAAACAACTAGAAAGGCTGGGCTCTTATTGTAGGGGAAAAGGGCTAAATATCAACTATCAAAATTCTCAGATAATGGTAGTGGGGAAGAGAATCCCCAAATACAAATGGATTATAGGGAATAACTCGCTACTGTGGGTAAACTCCTATGTGTACCTAGGGGTAACGTTCTCAAGTAATGGAGCTTGGGAAAGGCATCAGAAGCTTGTAGCTACCAAGGCCATGGCTATTGTAAATGGAATATTAAGGTTAGCCGCAAGATCCCCTGGGATAAATGTTTCAACTATACTGAATATTTATAAAGCTAAGGTGCAGGCACTGCTATTATTTGGTTCTGAAATTATGACGACGAAATCTCTGCAAACCCTGGAGGTAGTACAGAACAAATTTCTGCGTGGACTGTTAAGAGTCCCCTGGGGGACCCCAGCAGCGGTACTTAGAGTAGATCCAGGCATGACATCTATATCCATTTAGCCAAGCAGACAACAATCAGGTACTGGTCTAGGGTCTGCTTGCAGGGGGAGGATGCGCTCCCACTACCAGGCCTGAAGGAAGAACTAGAATATTTAGGAGCATTATGCTACCCATGGATAAGGAAGGTAGCCATGGCTATGGGGAACCTGGGTCTGTCCCTTGCTTTTTTGAGAGGAAAGGATCAGTTATGTCAGTGGAATATAGTCAGGTCCAGAATGGTAGATATTGCCAGGCAAGAAGATCTGGCAGTAATTCCGACATGGAAAGCAGCCCCTTGGCTACAATACTTTAAAGTACAGTATGGTTTTGAATGCTATTTGGATAAGTTGGGAGACTTAACCTCTAGACGGATTTTTACATTGATGAGCTTCCAGTCTTTCCCATCAGCAATGGTAGCGGGGAGATATAGTAATACTCCACAAGAGAGTCGAGTTTGCTTTTGTGAGAATTGAGAGATTGAAGATCTGAAGCATGTTATGTTGGATTGCCCTGCATACGAGGATATAAGAGCTGTCTGGATAGGTCCCCTATTTGAAGGAAATACCCAGGCCAGAGATGAGGGTAAGCTAAAACTCATGCTTGCTACCAAAGAAGAGTCCACAATGAGAACTGTTATCTCGTTTATGTATTTAGCCATGAGGGATAAAATGCTAATGGAGAATAATGAGGTTAAAGGGTAACTGAGGAGTTCACTAGGTACTTATGGGTTCAAATAAGGGCTATTAACGGTTGGCAAAGGGGAGGAGGAGGATCTGACCGTCTTACTACGACAGGACTGTATGGCTGTTTATATCCTTCTCCTTGCATCACTTGTAATTATTATTAATGTTAGTGCCCAGCATTGTACTGTATTATTTTACCATTTTATTCTATTTTGTTTTATTCTATTTTTATGGCCAAGGCGAGAGCTAGTGCCTATATACAATAAATATCTATCTATTATATTACAATTAAAGTGGGACAAAGATCAAGCCTGGAGTGCGGGCGCAGCTGCTTTTGGGAGCTTAGGTTTGGACCCCCTCTGTTATAACGAAGCTGGGGAAGTTTGATAGTGTCAAAGCACGCTTTTTCCAGCGCCTGCTGAGGATCCCTAGTGCTACGTCTTTTGCAACTATTAGACAGGAGGCAGGTCAGGTCAGGTGGTCGACTGTGGCCTGGATTGCTGTTTTGCTATTTTGGGTCAAGTTGACCCAAAACTCCTGGTAAGGGGCTAATGTCTTTTTGGGCCAAAGATACCTTTAAGAGCCCATGGCAGAAGGCTGTTGATCTCTTCTTGTGGCAGCTGGGGTTCCACCCAGATTACTGGTCTGGAAAGGAACCAGCAGCAGTGCTCAAAGAACTAATTCTCAGAATAGAGGATAGGGAATTTCAGGAGGAGATGGCAGCAATTTGCGTTTCGCACCATTTGGTGGATTATCTTCCCTTTATTAAGCTTAGACCTGGTACAGCTGCTTATTTGTTGTCATCTATTCCCCAGAGGGGCAAATATCTATTTCTATGTGCCCGAGTAAATGCTCTTCCCACTTCAGTATTAGAGGGTCGCTTCCATGCAGTTGCTTTTTCAGAACGCATTTGCCCCTTCGACTGTCAACTTGTAGAATCTGTTTCACATATATTGTTCCATTGTCATCTATATGATGTAATTCGCTCTAAATATCTTGCCACCTTTCTTCAGAAATTCCCTGGCCACACAGAGCATAAATTATGTATTTTGGCCATGGCAGATGTAGATTTATCTATCACAGCAGCCGTTGCACAGTTTTTGACTGAGGCTATAAACTTGCACATGTTATTCCTCCAGTTCAAGCAACCTGTGGGGGATGACATTTGAGTGATGGCACATTTTCTCTTTTATTTTTTCTTAAGGTTGCTTATGCTATATCTATTGTTTCAATTTGTCATACTTTGGTATGCTAGTGGTTTTTGCTATTTTTGTATGGTTTGTTTGTCTCTTATTCGTTGTTGTGTCAAATTATTGACTTTTTGCTGAAAATTAATTTTTTTTAAAATTATTATTATTATTATTATTATTTATTAATTTGTTTTGCAGTGAAGCTGTCTCACCTCTCAAATGATTTAGTTGCTTCTCAGCTGTAAGGGTCTGGTCTTCCAACACTGCAATTCTTCCTTCAGCAACATCCATTCTTCTCACCACACTCCAGCTTCTTGTTCCCCTCCTCTATTGAAGAGTGATTTTTTTTCCATTTCTGTTTTTAGTTCCTTTTTCATTTGCCTGAGGAGCCTATGCAGAGATCTCTGCATCCCTTCCTCCTGGTCAGTTTCAGAAAAGGCCTGCTCCTCCTCCATTTCGCGCCCTTCTGGTGCCATTTTTCTTCTGCTTCTGTCGCTCTCTGCCTCTCTGGGCCCAGCGGCACTCTATCTCTGGCAAAAATGCTCGAGGGCATTACTTTGCAAGATCGTCTGCTTGTTTTTGTTTCTACCTACCATCTCAGTTACGGGGTGTGAATTTCTTACTGTTTTTATACGATTTCCATCTTGTTTCTAGAGTGGGGAAAGCGGAGCTCAGACGGGACCCAGGTACTCGTGCTAATGAATGCGCAGATCCCCCCTTCCATAACTATTTTAGAATAGTTAATAGAAGTAACAGTTAGTGTGTATATATATATAATATTAGATAAACATTTTGTGAATATATATATATAAAATTTACAAATGCATTCCTTGGGTTGGAAGACATGGAATAGGGAAGCAGGAGAGGCCAGTCTGCTGCCTCCTGCCAGCATCCTCCACTGCCATGCAAGGCACTGGAAGGCCTTGCATTACCAGAGGCTGCAGCTGTCTCTGCTGTGGCAGCAGCAGCAGCAGGTGCTTTGGGGTTGGAAGTTTCTCAAGGGCCACCAATGTCCCCCATTGTTGAGGTGATCCCCAGTAGTCCAGGGCTAGTGGATCCCACCATGCTGATAGAGGCAGGGCCCAATCCCCGGGCAATGACATCAGGGAGAGAAGGAGGAGGAGAAGCAGCTATAGGGGGCACCGGGAGAGTGGCAGCAGCATCGTGGGCAGTCCAGTGGCCTCAGGGTCCCAGTGATTGGGGACAGCAAGGCAGATACTAGTCCCGTCAAGGAGATGTCTGAGGCGATGGCTGTCTCTCCAAGAGCTGTGTCGCAACCATGTTCTGCCCCTCCCAGCAGTGCTGTCAATGGTGCATCACCCGGTGTGGGCCAGAAGGCAGGAGGGGGCAAAAAAAGTCCATATGGGCACATTTTAAGCTGGTGCGGGTGGATGATCCCAGGAAGGTGCAGTGCACTTTGTGCCAGAAGGTGGTGACGCATGGGTAGGTGCTCACCAACCTTGACACAACTGCCATGGCAAGGCACCTCAAGGAATGCCACAGCACTGTGCTGTTAGGCGGGCAGGCAGGGGAAGTAGACACCAGCGGGTTCCCGACTGCAGCGACTAGTCGTCCTCCTCCATCAGTGGGCAAGTATCCTGCTCCAACAGCTGCCTCTAGCAGCATGAGTGGTATTGCTGCTAGAGGGGAGCATCAGCAGCAGCAGAAGCAGAAGCAGTGTCAGTCCACTATGGAGGAGCTGGTGTGGGGGCAGCTGCCAAGTCCCTCGATAGATGCAAGATGTGGAGGGTGGCGTGGCTTTGAAGTGAAAGTCACGCACATGTTGTGGGAAATGATCACCCTGAATGGGCAGCCCTTCTCAATGGTCGGAGACATGGGGTTCAAGTGCCTGATTGGCTTTCTGGCCCCACAGGTTAAGCTGCCTCGGGCACCACCTGCCTGGGTCAACAGGTGGTGCCAGCCCTGTACCAGGCTTAAAAGAAGCAGGTGAGGGAGCAGCTGTCAGGGGCTGGGGGTGCCACTTTCCACTTCACCACTGACCTGTGGTCCAGCAGAAATGCGCAGCACACCTACATGGCAGTCATGGTTCATTGGTAGCAGGACCCGGAGGCAGCTTTTCGGAGTGGCAGGAGGGGTCCCAAAGCAGGGTATAGGTGGGCCCTGCTTCAGGCAGAAGTAATGGATGTCCCCCACACCTCTCAGAACATCGAGGCATCCGTGACCGCCATGGTGAAGGAGTGGGTCATGCCAGGAGCGCCCTTCACCAAGGGTGTGTGTTGACAGACAATGCGTCCAACATCTTGAGGGCAGTCCACAAGAGGGGCTTCACCAGCATCCCTTGTGCTACACAGACACTTCACCTGGTGGTCAGGCATGATCTGGGCTTGGGGGAGAAGGGGATTGCGGCCGGCACCCGTAGCTCCCTGATCAAGCAGGGGAGGAAGCTGGCCGGTTTCTTTAACTGGAGCGTGAAGGGCAGCGACCTCCTCTGGGAAAAGCAGGCCGAGCAGGGCTCCCCAGTGCACCAGCTGGTGCAGGATGTGCCCACCCAGTGGAATTCAACCTTCCTGATGCTCGAGCAGCTTCTTGAGTAGAAAGCCACCTTGCATCCGGTGCAACTGGTCATAGACAGTGAGGCACCTCCAGGGTACAATGGGGCAGAATGGGAGATTCCGGCGCACACCGTCTTCATTTTGAGGCCATTCATGGCCATGACAAAGACCTTGAGCTCGTCCATGATCAGTCACATGACCCTTCTGGTCCAGAGTCTCCTCAGGAGGCTGGAGGAAATTCTCATGGGGCAGGATTTTGGCCCTCAGGGCAGGAAGCTGGCCGATGAGGCGGTTGACCTGGTACAGCTGCTAAAGGCAGGGCTGAAGGCCCATTTCGATGAGCTCCTGCTGTGGATGGAATACGTGTTGGCAACTATGCTGGACCCCAGGGTCAAGAGCAATGTGGCACACCAGACAGCCCACTATGGCCACTGGATGGGTGAGCTGGTGGAGAGGGTCTGGCAGGCAGAGCAGGCTATGGAGAGTATGTGGCAGAAGCAGCAGGATGCCCCTGGGGATGATGGGAATGGGAGCAGCCACCATTTTCAGTCAGCGGGGTCCATCCCTGACCCCAGCCCTGGTGGTAGAAGCACCAACACCAGGTTGAGCAACAGACGCACCCCTATTGCTATCAGCAGCAGCAGCTCCTATGTTCAGGCCACTCTGGGGAGCATAGGGTCATGCACAATAGGGCAAGTAGCATGGCTGAGGGCAGTGGTTGAGGTGGTGCCCAGGCAGAGTTACGCGAGGGAGTACGATGGCACCTAAGCAGCAGTGGAGACCTATCTGAAGGAGGATCCATACATCGATCCCAGCAGCAATCCCTTGGCCTACTGGGCTGGAAAGACCATCATGTGGCCGGCCCTGTCCAAAGTGGCCAAGGGTCTGTTGTCCTGCCCACCCACCAGTGTCCCCAGTGAGCAGGTGTTCTTCATGGCGGGGGACATTTACTCCCCGCACCACCTGAGACTGGGGCTCAAGTTGGCGGAGCAGTTGCTGTTCTTGAAGGTGAACCTTCCGCTGCTGGGATTCCCCGAGCTGCCCCTGGACATGGATTGATGGTGCAGTGGCATACGCCATCCCATGCCAGGGACAGTCTTGGGACGGGGCTCCGCCTCCTCAATCTGGGATGCTGCTGCTGTGCTGAGGTGCTGTCCCTTCCTCCCAATGCCCAACACCCACCCGCTCTCTCTCTCTCTCTCTCTCTCTCTCTCTCTCTCTCTCTCTCTCTCTCTCTCTCATACTAGACAGACTCAGCCGGCTTATCTGACTTACCTCATGACGCAGGGTGGCATTGGGAAACTGTAAGCCTGCCAGCTGGCCTTTGGCTAGACGATTTCGGCCCGCCTATGTGACTGGCTCTCTCTCTCGCGCATTGCACAGTCTTAGCCAGCCTATCTGAATGTCCTGCCAAAGTCCCAGCATGCCTTCCCTACTGCCTATGTTGCAAAGCTTGAACCCTGCCTCAGTCTGCCTGCCTCTCATGCCATGCTGCCTGTCTTCCCACCCAGGTTGCAAAGTTTGAACCCTGCCTCAATTTGCCTGCCTTCTGCTCATGCCATGCTGCCTGCCCACCTACCCAGGTGGCCTAGATCAAAGCCTGCCTCAGTCTGTCTTCTGCTCATGCCAAATGGCCTTTCTGCTTGTCCTTTGGGCAAAGCTGAAACCCTACTCTGGCTGCCTGCCTCCCATGCCACGGTGCCTGTCTGCCTGCCCTGGCAACCCTGGGTGATTTGCCCCACTGGTCTAGTAATCCCGCTGTTGCCGTCTGCTGGTCCATGGGTGCTCTGCCCTGGCCAATCCAAATGTGCCCACACAATCCTGCTGCTGCTGTCTGCTGATATATGGGAGCTCTTCCCTGGCAAATACTACCATTCTGGCTCCATGGGTGCTGTGCATAGGCATATCCTGCTGCCTCCATCTCTGCTGTGCCAAGGGTTCTGTGCCCGGTCAATCCAATGTCTGCTGCTACTGCTGCTGCCGCTGCTGCCAATGCTTCCTCTGCTGTCTGTGTCATGGGTTCTGTGCTCGGGCAATCCAGTGTCCACTGCCGCTGCTTCCAATGCTGCCTCTGCTGTCTGTGCCAAGGGTTCTGTGCCTGGGCAATCCAATGTCTGCTGCTGCTGCCAATGCCACCTTTGCTATCTGTGCCACGGGTTCTGTGCTCGGGAAATCCAATGTCTGCTGCTGCCTCTTCCAGTGCTGCCTCTGCTGTCTGTGCCATGGATTCTGTACCCCGGCAATCCAATGTCCACTTCTGCTGCCTCTGCTGTGCCATGGGTTCTGTGCCCTGGCAATCCAATGTCTGCTTCTGCTTCTGGTACTGCACGTCAGCCATTTGCTCCTCAATCTTATAGATGGCCATAGCTCAGATGAGTGTGCTGGCAGGCAGGGGTTGGTTGAACATTACAATGGGGCAGAATGGTAGATCGTGGCTCACACACTCTTCATGATGAGACCATTCCTGGCCATGACTCCAGCGTCTCCACTGCTCTGGATTCAGGGATCTGAACTGGACTCCCTTTTGATCAGCTGAGGGCAATGAAGGCCATTGGCGATTGCTCGTCCCTTTGGAATGGCACTCGCCTATCTCTTAGGACCGACTGTTCGCACATCCCAACAGATCATATGAGCCATTTCTGCAACACAATCATTCAGGTAGCACCTGTTGAACTTCACCAAGTTGACTAGAACCAGAAGGAACTTGGAAGATAAACCAACATCCATCCACTGCAGGACAAACTCAGTCAGCTCTTCCTCCAGGTACGTGATGTATCTTCCATTATCCGTGAGGACCTTGAAGACTTCAAGTTGTCTGCCACTGCTCCATTGATGCCTCCCAGCCTGCAATGCCTGCCAAGCAGGGGTGCCAGTCACTAAGCCCTGGCCAGGCCTCTGCCGCTGCTCCACCAATGCCATTCCAGCCCCAGGACCCACCTGTAGGGTTCTGGGACCTATGTTCCAGGCAGGGAGGGCTGTCCAGTCACAACATCTAGAAGCTGCAACTCTAGTCCCAGGACCCACCCTCAGGGTTCTGGGGCCATCATTCCGCTCACAGAGAGCCGTCATTCCACTGCATCAAGTAACAGCCACTCCAGCCCCAGGACCCACTGTCAGGGTTCTTGGGGCTACGTTACAGACAGAGAGGGCTGTCCATCCATGTCATCCAGAAGCTGCCACTCTAGTCCCAGAACCCACCATCAGGGTTCTGTGGCCATCATTCCACTCATGGGAAGCCGGGATTCCACCACATCAAGAAATAGCCACTCCAGTCCCAGAACCCACCATCAGGGTTCTGGGGCCTACATTACAGGCAGGGAGGGCTGTCCATCCACATCATCTAGAAGCTGCCACTTCAGCCCCAGGACCCACCATCAGGGTTCTAGGTCCTATGTTACAGGCAGTGAAGGCTGTCCATCCACTTAATTCAAAAGCTGCCACTCAAGCCCCAGGACCCACCCTCAGGGTTCTGGGGCCATCATTCCACTCACAGGGTGCTGCCATTCTACGTTTTCTTTACAAGTTAGCAACCTGCTGCTCATGACAAGAGAGAGAGAGAGAGAGAGAGAGACAGAGAGAGAGAGACAGAGAGAGAGAATGAGAATATCTTTCCACTGCTAGAATGAGAGACAGACACGATCCCACCCATGCTATCACCTGCAGTATATGGCTACAGAGAGAGAGGTAGAGAGAGAGAGAGGCTCCCTGCTAGAACGAGAGAGATGGGGATGGAGGGGGAGAGGTGTATCCAGCTCAAGCTGCCACCTGCCAGAACCAGCGAGAACTCTCATCTGTGCTCATTCTCAGTGCCCACATCCAGCAGCAAACCTACCAGAATGAGAAGGAAATAACACACCGTGTTATATGTGCCTGCCTGTGTGCGTTCCTGTACTGGCTACCATCTATTGCATGATTGAATGAAGTGTTCCCAATCAAGCACTAATTCTAGAGACATCATTCAACTCCCATGGGCTGTCATTCCACTGCATCAAGAAGCAGCCACTCCAGTCCCAAGAACCATCAGACATCTGGGTTATTGGGCCATCAGTCCACTGCATCCGGAAGCAGTGGATAGACGGGATTATCTATATGCAGGCCACATGTTCTGCAGGCCTGGGTTAAATAAACAATGAACTGGGATATTGGTCAGGGTCTCCTTCTTCCATAAAACTAAGCCACCCTGTAGTGATTAAGGCAGCAACCAACTCTGATGGCCTTGAGCTCCTCTCTAGGCTAAACAACACTCTTCCCCTTTCAGAGTGACAGTCCCACCCAACCCTTTCTAGGGACATGAGACAAGTGGTATGGAACACAGGGTGACTTGATGAGAATGATGAGAGCCAGCGCTAAGAACCTTTATTTACGAGGTAGCAACCTGCTGCCAGTGCTCATGGAGAGAGAGATAGTCTCCCCACTGCTAGAAGGAGAGAGACAGACACGCTCTCACCCATGCTGTCACACCTGAAGTACATGTCCAAAGACAAAGGGAGAGATAGGCTCCCCACTGCTAGAACGAGAGAGATGAGGGGGGAGTAAGAGGTATATCTGGCTCAAGCTGTCACCTGCCAGAACTGGCGGGAGATCTTATCTGTGTTCATGCACAATGCCCACGTCCAGCAGTAAACCTACCAGAATGAGATGGAAATAACACACAAAGTAATACTTATGTGCCTGCCTGTGTGCCTCCCTGTACCACCTGTACCACCTATTGCAATGATTGAATGAAGTATGCCCAACCAAACACTAATTCTAGGGACATCATTCAACTTCCCTGTGCTGTCATTCCACTGTACCTGAAGCAGTCATGTCAGTCCCAGGAACCATCATCAAGATTCTGGGACCATCATTCCAGTCACGGGGGACTGTTGTTCCATTCCACTGCATTCATAAGCAGTCACTCCAGTCTGAAGAACCATCATCTGGGTGTTGCTGCTGTTCGTACCTGATTGGCCAGTGGCCACTGGCACCTGCCTGCCAGCCTACTCCTCCTCAGCCTCAGTCTTCCTGACTTCTATACATGCCACACTTACTGTCTGCTAGCCCTGTGGGCAAAGCTGAAGCCCTGCACAAGCCTGCCTGCCTCTCATGCCAAGGTGGCTGTCTGCCTGCCCTGACAGCTGTCTGCTGGTCCATGGGTGCTCTGCCCTGGCCTGCCCTGACAGCTGTCTGCTGGTCCATGGGTGCTCTACCCTGGCCAATCCAAATGTGCCCAAGCAATCTTGCTGCTGCCGTCTGCTGCTGTATGGATGCTCTTTCCTGGCAAATCCTACCATCCTGACTCCTACCATCCATGGGTGCTGCACACAGGTAAATCCTACTGCTGCTGTCTACTGTGCCACAGGTACTGTGCCCTGGAAATCCAATTTCTGCTGCTGCTGCCAATTCCACCTCTGCTGTGCCACGGGTTCTGCTACCAAGCAATCCAATGTCTGCTACTGCTGCTGCCAATGCCGCCTCTGCTGTGCCATGGGTTCTGAGACCGGGAAATCCATTGTCTGCTACTGGGTGTCAACGTGATTCACGACTGGGCAAAACTTGACCAATTGTCATTAGAGCGTCTTGAGTTCTGTTGAGTGCAAGTCAAGCCTGCAACACCCAGCCGAGTGGGGGTGCTGCCAGCCACCAAGTCCTGTCCAGATCTCTGCTGCTGCTCCATGCATGCCAGCCATCCTGCAAGCAAGCTCCTCTTGGCTATTTCCTCACCTGCCTCAGTGATGATGCTGGATACCTCCTCTCAGTCCAAATAGCTGTCTGTGTCCAACAGGAGCAGAGCCGGCTGTCCCTGGGCCATGCTGTAAGCGAATAATGACCCTCCACGTGGGAGCTGCCATTCCAGTTCTTCCAGAAGCTGCCACTCCTGCCATTCCAGTTCTTCCAGAAGCTGCCACTCCTGTCCCAGGACCCACCCTCAGGATTCTGAGGTCGTCATTCTGCTCGCACAGAGACGTCATTCCACCACATCAAGAAACAGCCAGCCACTCCAGCCCCAGGACCCACCTTCAGGATTCTGGGGTCTCTGATGACCTGCCATGCCACCACGGGCACCCCTGGAGGTCCCTGGAGTGCCCCAAGCCTTGCAGTGGGTCCAAATTCCACTGAATGTGCGGTGGTACCGAACTCCACCAAACTAAATGATTGAAACCAAACTCGGTTCCTGAAATGAACGACCAAACCCGAACTCAGTTTTCAAACCAAATGACCGAACAGCCAAAGATACGAACCCCGTTCTATTCACGCATCCCTAGAAATCCTGGCAAAGCTGCGGATCAAGGAGCATGCCCAGACTATGTACCTGGGATACCAGAGGAGGGCAGACCCCATTCGTGATGGGAACAGTCACATCCACTGCCCTTCTCACCACCATCACCTCCATATTCGTACCTCAGGGACTGCCTTTCCCTCCGTGCCCCAGAGCGGCTCCTGCAGTAGACCGGGGGTGCCTTCTTGAAGGTTTCACGCATAAAGCGGGGGGCCACAATGGAGAGGGCATTCTCAGTGGCCGTGCCGTGCATTTGGAACTCCCTTCTGGAGGAAGATCGCCTGGCCCCAAGCCTATTGTCATTCCGGCGGTGTTGCAAAACCTGGCTGTTTGCCCAGGCTTTTGGGGGTGGGGGGTGGGTTAGGGTTGTGGGTGTTTTCGCCCCTATACTGTTGTATTGTTTTAATTTCTGGGACCCTGTTTAAATATTTTTATTGTTGATTGTTTTAAAATTGTTTTATACTGTTTTTATGGATTTATATTGTTGGAAGCCGCCCTGAGCTGATTACAGGAGGGGTGGGATACAAATTATAGAAATAAATAAATAAATATAAATATATATTGTTGGGATTCAGCTTCAGTAGGCTTGTCCTCCTCATCGCCAAGAGCCGCCAGACATCGGGTAAGCACCGAGAGTGCTGCATCCGGGTCAGATGAAAATGAGAGGTAGATTTGGGTGTCATCAGCATATTGATACTGCATCCCATACCATCTCATGACCTTGCCAAATGACTGAATATACACAAACGACAAGAGAAGCGACAGGATAGAACCTTGAGGGACACCACATGTGATGTCTTGTGGAGATGAAGAACAATCCTCAAGCACCACACACTGAGTTTTTCCAGTCAGTGGGAGCGGAACCTGTCAAGGATGATCCCACCCACTCCAGCTCGATTCCTCAAGCAAGTCACCAACATCTCATGGCCAATGGTATCAAAAGCAGCTGACTGATCTAACAAAATTAGCAGGGTTGAACGACCCTGATCTAATTCATGGTGAATGTCATCGACCAAGGCCACAAGCGCAGTCTCCATGCCATAACCCAGACGAAAACTGGACTGAAAGGGGTCCAGACAACCAATGTAGTCTAGATGACCCTGAAGTTGCTGGGCTACCACCCACTCAATAACCTTCTCTAAAAAAGGAAGGTTAGAGACCGGCCAATAACTGGTGAGGGAATCAATGACAAGTGATTTTTTTTGAGCGAAGTCCACACCACCACTTCTTTGAGGCAGCCCGGAACTCAGACCTCCTGAAGGGAGACATTGAACACACCGCCATCAACGGCACCACTGTCTCTTGGCTGGCCTTAACGAGGCAGGACGGTCATGGGTCAAGTTCACAAAACGTGCCCCTAACATCCCCAAGAACATCCCCTGCCCAGATAGATGAAACCAACTGAAATTGATCCCACGAAACTGGACAAGGCCGGGCTTCCACAACCTGTGGTTCACCCACTGCAAGAAGTGCAGCATTAAAGTTGTGGTGAATTGAAGCAATTGTCTTTGCAAAATGATCACCAAACATGTCACAGCGGGCATTAGATACCTCGGATTTCAGGTGGAAGGAGGGAGGACCGACCAACCCCCTCACCACCCAGAAAAGTTCAACTGGATGAGATTTTGCAGAGGCATTATGGGCAGTAAACAATTCCTTCTTCCTTCAATTCCATCACTCCAACTGCCACCCTTCCTGTTTCAGCAACCTCAGGTCCTCCATAAACCACAGGGGCCTGAGGAATCATTGCCAATGGAGTAAATTCCTTGAATTCGTCTGGTCAATGGCCTCCAGCAGTCAGGTATTCCATAAAGCCACAAGGTCATCAAGCAGGTGGTCATCAAGATTCGAGGATAACTCCCCAAGAACTTTCCGGAACTGCTTGGGTTCCATTAGTCTCCAGGGGTGAGCCATCCAAATCAGTTCTACACCCCCCTGGGGACAGACATGCACCAGGATACGTGCTCGCAGGAGGTAATGATCCATCCATGACAAGGGTTCTACTGACACCTCCCCCATCAAATAATCCCCCGCCTCAAGGCCGGTGCAAAAGATCAGGTCCAGGGATCATGCGTTGGGCCGCTGACAATTTGGGACAGGCTCATGGTTGCCATGGAGACCATGAACTCACACTCTGCACCACCAAAACTGGCATCAGCATGTATGTTGAAGTTCCCCAAGACTAATGTCTTTGGGGAGCGCAACAAGATATCCGACACCAGCTCTGTCAGGGTGAGTAGGGATACTGCTGTACAGGTAGGTGCACAGTATACTATCAGCATCCCCAATCTGTCCTCTGACATATCAAACACAAGATGGAAGTCCTCTACCCTCGATATGGCCTGCACCAGATACCTCCTGACAGACCATAAATCCTTAAAAATAATAGCTACACCGCCCCTCCATTCCTCCTACCGAGACTGATGCAATATGGAGTACCCAGTTGGCACAAGGTCAGCCAAGATAGGCCCCAACTCATCGTCCAGCCAGGTCTCCATAATGCACACGAGGTCAGCGTCATGGTCCAGGATTAACTCCTGGACTGTAATGGGTTTATTAACCGCTGACCTTGCATTCAGCAGTATCAGATTCAGAACAGGGGTCCTCTGATCATGACCCACTTCATCATCTGCTTGGGGGAAAGTGAGAGGAACAGGCAATAAACACCTGACCTGTCTCACAGATTTCACACACACACCATAAGGACCATATCACCCTGCCCCATCACAACCCCAATGGCTGTGCCCCTCCACCGGAACCTCCCTCCCAGGTGCTTTGCCCACATGTCGAAGGAGATCCCCTCCCCACCAATTTCCCCATTTCACCCACTCACACCAGGCAGGATCTCACACCACCCCCTCCGAACCCTTTCCCTCTCACACTGGGAGAAAAGATCCCCCTCCCCAATCCACTCCCTCTCCAGTCTCCCTCACACAGGGGCCAGAGAAATCCCCAACCTCTGACAACATAATACCCCTACCCAAAACACACAACCCCCCTCAGAAGCCTTCCTTAAACAAATACCCAGCCCACCATCACCCCCCTCAGAACCTCCATAGTCCCACTGATGAAGTCCTTAGGCGTGCGGCCTGCAGGGCATGCCTGAAGTGCTGTCGAATCACAGGCCACTGATATCTCCCTTCAACTCCAAGAAGTCCATGCGTAAGGGCTTCCGCATTCCTGCCCCGATCCTCCCATGAGAGAAGGGGGGGTACTGTCACCTGGGGTTGGGAGATGTCTATCCCGTGGGGTGAGCCCTCAAAGTGGCTCCCAGATTGACCCATGTGGAGTCAGCAGCAGCAGGCAGGACATGCAAGAGCAGAAGTGACAGAAGCAGCACGGGTCTGGAATCACCCAGAAAGCAATTGGCAAAGTTTCTTGGCCACCACGGCTCCCACAAATGGCCCAACCAATAACCCCACATTTTCAAGTTAATGTCTTTTGAATGAATGAATGAATGAATGACTAAAGCATGGCCATGGGCCATTGCAAACAGTTTGTACAAAACAAAGAAAGATAATTCAAAGTACAAACTTAAATTAAAACTTAAAAGAAAAGAAGCCGAAAAACACAACTTCCTCCCACTTAAAACCTCATAAGGGTGCACACATAGCATACAACATATGAAATCACAGGGTATCACAAAAACTGCTTCAAGGGCACACCCCATCCTGGCAGTGGGCCGCACGATGCAAAGGGATCCAACCCAACCCAAAGAGATCCCCTAGGAAGGGATCTTAACAAGAAGAGAAGACCACAACCAAGAGGGAGGAAGCCCCCCTCAGCAAGGATGTTCAGTATACCCAGATTAGGAAGACCCTGCAATGGCCAACAGGCCAGAGCTGCACCTTAAGAATAATTAGCTTAAAACTGCTAAAAATAACAAATAAATTGACACGATTCTATCCAAGGCCCTGCAAATGGAAATCTACATAGTATTAATTCTTAAAGTGTAGCGTAAGGTCCACAGGCACAGCTATAAGGTTCAACCTGAGTCCTCAGCGTCAATAGAAGTAAGTGCTATGGGCCTATATGTCATAAAGTTTTGCCAAGAATGGGACAATTGGGACAAAAAACTCACCATAATCTTAATAGTTTGAATATCGGCACTATTCAGCAACAAGGTCAACAATGCTTCCTCAGATCTCCCCGGAAGATTGGCCAGAATAGGGAGCAGCAACTGCTCTCTTGCATTGTCATACATATGGCAATGTAAAATCACATGGTCTGGGGTTTCGACTGCCAGGTTGTCAAAAGGGCAAATTCTTTCTAGAAAGGGGGTCCCTCGAATCCCACCTTCCAGTACCTGAGAGGGCAGGGCATTCACCCTGGCCTGAAAAATTAGCCGAATTGCCTGCAAGGATATAGGTGCCCTAAGATAGACTGCCATTTGCCCTGCGGGGGCACCCAGTCATAATAAGTCCTCACGTGAGGTGATTCACCCTCTTTCCCCAGTTCACCCTGCCAGTAGATATCATCTGCTCTCGTGAGGACCTCTTTCGTGAGTGCAGACAGGGGTTTATGGGCAAGATAACTCTTGGAAAGGCCCATAGTCTGCAAATGCTTCTGGTGTGTGTAAATGCACCCTGCGTGACTTTTCCTAGCGGCACGTTGAAGAACACGCTTCCCTGGCCACTCATGCAAAAGTGGTCTCAGATACATTACTTCTGTTAATACTACCCCAAATGATACTGGCCTTTCCCCCCCTTTAAAAAAATAATAATTGCACTGTTCCATCATGGTCAGCTTGTGACCTGTAATAACCTCCAAATTTTTCTTGGCAGTACCTTCTAGTCCACACTTCTCCAACTTACTCAGGAGAGTGTTGTGTGGGATTATCATATACCTTGCTGAAGTCAAGATACATTATGTCCACTGAATTCCACTGTTTTTATTATTTATATTTAAGACAAAAATTGATGAAAGCAAATGATAATTGTTTGCTTATTCATCTGTTTATGCATTTTAATTATTAAAATGAATGGGGCTTCATTCATTTTAGTAATTTAAAAAAATGAAAACAAACTACACACCCTTCCAACATGTCAATCGAGCAGTAAACTGGCCAAGTAGCAGTGCTTTTATATATAAGATATAGTAGTTATGAATGGTAACATTTTATGATAATATGTTGCATTAAATCCCAATTGTGCAGGATTTAATCTTGGATGGGGCTGTGGACCTCACGTGTATTACGGAGACCTGGCTGAACCAACTTTAGCGGATCTCATTCCAGCTGGGTATGCCATGCAGCACCAGCCCCGCACAGGCGGCCGGGGAGGTGGTGTAGCAATTATTTTTAGAAAATACTGGTCTGTCAGGAGATATCCAGTTCAAGAGATTGCAGGTATTGAGGCCCTCCATGTGGTGTTTGATTTGGCTGGGGGCAAGCTAGGGGTGCTGCTGGTATACCGGGCCCCTTCCTGTCTGGCAGCATCCCCTACTGCTCTAGCAGAGCTGGCCTCAGAGGTGGTGCTGGGCTTCTCCAAGACCTTGGTCCTGGGGGACTTCCACGTTCATGCCGATGCTGGCCTTGTAGGAGCGGAGCGAGAATTCATGGCCGCCATGACAACCATGGATATTTCCCAAGTGGCCACCTGCCCGACCCATGTGGGGGGGGCATACCCTCGACCTGATCTTCGGCTCTGGCCTTGAGGCAGGTGTTCTAGTAGTGGGGGAGGTCAGGGCTATGCCCTTGTCATGGATGGATCATTATCTCCTCCAGGCCAGTCTCTCAGCGTGCCAAATCCAGAAGGGGAATGGACCAGTTAGGTTGGTCCACCCACAGAGGCTGATGGAACCTCAGCAGTTCCTAGAGGTCCTGAGGGAATTAACCTTGGACCTGGACAGCCACTCTGTCGATGAGCAAGTCCAGCATTGGAACAGCTTGCTGGGGGAGGCCATTGACAGGGTGGCTCCGAGATGCCCTCTGCCTCTGTCTCGTCACCGCAGGGGCCCATGGTTTACTGAGGGACTGCGGTGTATGAAACAAGTAGGCAGGAGGCTGGAGCGACACTGACATCGGACTCTATCTGACTCCGACCGACTTCTCCATAGGGCTCATTTGTGGTCCTATGTTGAGGCTGTGAGGACAGCAAGGAAGGAGTTCCTTGCTGCCCTCATAGCGTCTGCGAAGTCACGCCCTTAGGAGCTGTTTCGGGTGGTGTGGGGGTTGATCAGTCCAGCCTCCCTCTGCCTGGACGGGGACTTGTCTCAGGCCCGTTGTGAGGAGTTTGTCACCTACTTTGCAGACAAGATCGTTTGGATTCAGAGCAACTTTGATGCTGGGTTGGGGGCAGTAAGTGGAGAGAGTGAGGTGATGGAGGCCCCGTCTTGTCCAACTTTATGAGGGGAGTTTCAGGAAGTGATGCCAGCCAATGCGGTGGATATCTTGGGGTCTGTTAGAGCCACCAGTTGTGAACTTGATCCATGCCTGTCCTGGTTGGTGAAAGCCTCCAGAGAGACGTTGGGGACGGTGCTGGTGAGGGTGGTCAAGGCATCACTGCAGCAGGGGAGACTGTCACTTATCCTGAAAGAGGCTGTGGTGTGCCCCCTGCTGAAGAAACCATTGTTGGATGTGGACGCACTCGCCAGCTACCAACCTGTCTCTAACCTTCCCTTTTTAGGGAAGGTAATTGAGCGGGCGGTGGTGATACAGCTCCAGGCGCATCTAGATAGCATTGGTTTCCTGGATCCTTTTCAATCTGGGATCCGCCTTGGCTATGGCACCAAGACAGCATTGGTGGCCTTGGTCAAAGATTTTCGCCGGGAGATGGATGCAGGATGTTCGACATTTTTTATCCTGCTAGATCTCTTGGCCGCTTTTGACACCGTGGACCATGGGCTGCTGTTGAGATGGCTGCATGACCTGGGGGGTCTGGACGGGTCTCTTCTTGAATGGTTCTGTTCATTCCTCTCAGGGAGAAGCCAGCGGGTAGTGTTGGGAGCTGAAACATCTTGCCCCCACGCTTTATCCTGTGACATTCCTCAGGGTTCCATTCTGTCTCCATTATTATTTAATGTATACATGCGGCCCTTGGGGGAGGTTGTGAGAGGCTTTGGGGTGTGATGTCATCAATATGCTGATCATACTCAGCTGTACCTCTCTTTTTCAGCTGACCCAGACCCTGCTGTCTTGTTGCTATCCCAGTGTCTGGAGGCCATGGGGAAATGGATTTGGCAGACCAAACTGAAGCTCAACCCTGATAAGACGGAGCTGATGGTATTGGGGAGAGCGAGGGAGGTGTCGCTTCCCCTGATTGGGGGGGTTCTCCCTCCTATAGCTCAGCAGGTTCTGAGTCTGGGGGTGATATTGGACGCAGATCTCCACCTGGATCGACAGGTGGAGGTGGTGGCAAAGGCTGCCTTCCATCAGTTATATCTGGTGCGAAGGCTATGCTCGTACGTCTCCGGCCCAGACCTGGTCTCCCTCATCCATGCCTTCATCACCTCGAGGCTGGACTACTGCAATGCGCTCTATGTGGGGCTGCCCTTGTTCCTGGTTCAGAGACTGAAGCTAGTGCAGAATGTGGCAGCCCGGCTCCTGTCAGGGATGGGTCGCCGGGATCACATTACACCTGTGCTCCAAACTCTGCACTGGTTGCCAATAGCGTGCCGGGCCAAGTTCAAGGTCCTAGTGATGATCTATAAAGCCCTATANGACTGAAGCTAGTGCAGAATGTGGCAGCCCGGCTCCTGTCAGGGATGGGTCGCCGGGATCACATTACACCTGTGCTCCAAACTCTGCACTGGTTGCCAATAGCGTATTGATCTATAAGGCCCTTCATGGTCTGGGCCCCTCGTACCTCAGTGACCGCCTCACCCTCCATGCCCCAGAGCAGCTCCTTCAGTCTTCTGGGGGTGCTTTCTTGGAGGTCCCTCATGTTAAGTGGGGGGCCACAATAGAGAGGGCATTCTCAGTTGCCGGGCCACACCTTTGGAATTACTTCCCAGAGGAAGCTCGCATGTCCCCAAGTCTTTTGACATTCCGGCGAGTTTGTAAAACCTGGCTGTTCGCCCAGGCCTTTGGGGAGGGGAGGAGGGGGGTTAGGGTTTTTTAATCTCCTCCTACCCTTATTTATTGTTTTATTGTGTTCCTAGTCCTGTTTTAATATTATTATGATTGTTTTAAATTGGATATGATTGTATTTTTATGTTTTAAAATTGTTAGCTGCCCCGAGCTGTTTTCAGGAGGGGCGGGATATAAATTGATAAAATAAATAAAAATAAATAAAATAAATAAACTGGGATAGTCACTAATAAAAGGGTGGCGGTTAGAATGATGGTGGTGTCACTCATGTACTGAAGTTCACAAATTACAGCATAGAGTCTGGTTACGTACCTATGCCATTGAAGTGCAGACAGCAAAGAAGGTTTATTTTGGTGCCCTCATTACGTCAGCTAAGTCCCGCCTGGCTGATGCTGCTCCGGGTGGTGATGGAGCTGGTCAGTCCAGCCTCAAGGAGGCGGTGGTGCGGCCCCTGCTGAAGAAACCATAATT
Source organism: Sphenodon punctatus (assembly GCA_003113815.1). NCBI lineage: Eukaryota > Metazoa > Chordata > Lepidosauria > Sphenodontia > Sphenodontidae > Sphenodon > Sphenodon punctatus. The sequence continues at coordinate 2,019,833 of QEPC01007587.1, forward strand.
GGACATTAGCATCCTGACCAGCTATTGGCCGGTCTCTAACCTTCCCTTTTTAGGGAAGGTTATTGAATGGGTGATGACTCAACAGCTGCAGGAGCATTTGGACCATGTCAATTTTCTTGATCCCATGCAGTCTGACTTCCATCCGGGTTATGGCATGGAGACTGCACTTGTGTCCTTGGTCAACGACCTCTCCTATGAGTTGGACCAGGGTTGCACGACCCTGTTGATCCGGTTAGATCTCTCAGCTGCTTTTGATACCGTTAATCATGAGTTGTTAGTGACTTGGCTGTGGGACTGGACAGAGATTTGTGGGATTGGACAGGGATCTGCAGGACTGTTCTTGAATGGTTCCACTCTTTCCTGGCCAGGAGAACCCAGCGTATCGTGCTGGGTGACTTTTCATCTTCTCTCCAGGGCCTCACATGTGGGGTTCCACAAGGTTCCATTCTATTGCCTCTCTTGTTTGATGTGTATATGCAGCCTTTGGGGGAGGTTGTCAGGGAGTTTGGGGTGAGGTGTCATCAATATGCTGATTACACCCAGCTATACCTCTCATTTTAATTTGACCCGGGTTCAACAGTCTCGGTGCTTACCCAGTGTTTGTCAGCTGTGGGGGATTGGATGAGGGCGAGCCACCTGAAATTAAATCCTGAAAAGATGGAGGTGATGGTTGTGGGGAAAGCCGGGGAAGTGATGGCCCCCATCATTGATGGGGTCCAGCCTCCCCTGGCTTCTCAGGTCCGGAGTCTTGGCGTGCTCCTGGACCCGCAGCTTCACTTGGATGTCCAGGTGGTGGCTGTGGTGAAGGGTGCATTTCGCCAGTTACATCTGGTATGTCAGCTTAGGCCGTATGTCTTGGACTCGAATCTGGCCACAATCATCCATGCTTTTATTACCTCAAGACTAGACTACTGTAATGCACTCTACGTGAGGCTACCCTTGGTGCTGGTTCGGAGACTGCAGCTGGTGCAGAATGTGGTGACCCATCTCCTGACTGGGATGGGCCAATGCGATCACATTACACCAGTGCTTCACTCTCTGCACTGACTGCCTATAGTCTTCCAGGCCCAATTCAAGGTGTTGGTGTTAACCTTTAAAGAGCTAAATGACTTGGGCCCCATCTACCTGCAGGACTGCCTCACCCTCCAAGTCCTGGATTGGCCACAGTGGTCAGCCAGGAGTGCCCTCCTCGGGGTCCCCCAGGTTTCCCAGGTGTCAACCGTGAAGAGGGTGTTTTCTGTGACTGCACCACGGCTGTGGAACGGCATATCCATTTTAATAAATAAATAAATAAATAAATAAATAATTTTTAAAAAATAAGAAGCCGGGGTGAAGTTGACAGGTGAGGGGTAGGGTGAGACAGGTGAGAGCACTTGCAAAAATTGATCAATATTCTAAAAGCTTGTTTAGCCAATGGGGATCAAGAGTTTTGTGTACTTCCCATAAGACAAAAGGGCAGAAAATTGGCTAGAGTATGACTTTGATAGCCTAAAAGCATGGATTTAGAATATAATTTTGGATGAATGAAGTAAAAAATAGGCCTATTGTCGTGTTGCGAGTCGCTTTTTTACAAAAGGAAAGAGAGCTATGTTGCCCAGCAGATCTGGTCTAACTGGATTGGTCCACTCTTCTCCAAGTTGTATAAAATGAGTTTACACTTTACTTTAATGCCATGCTAGCAAAGCAAGTATTGTAACATGACAATATATTTATAAATAAATGGAACATGAGACTCAGAATATATTAAAAATATAGGCATAGTTTACTTAAATTTAAATAGAAAATATCAGTAGCTTACATAGAATGGTATTGATAGCCAATCAAAGTTTCATGATCTTAAAAACATTTCTATTTTAAGAAAAAAGCTTCTAAAAGCTTAACATATGCCCAATTCATTGGCTCAAAGATATCAAGAATATTACATTACATTCTTCCCAGTTCTTCCCTTTTTCTGCCATGATGGTGAGAGAGAAACCCCAACATAGTGTAGGATTTCAATCTGAAAAAGCAAAGATCGTGTCTCCCTTCTTAAAGCAAAGTTTGCCAGAAGCTGACATTCCTGAGCAGTGATGCTGATGGCATCAGTTAGCATGGAAATACACAGGACTCTAATTCTGAGCAATTAAAGAAACTAAACAGAGTCAGATTTCCTTCAAGGTTTGAACAAAACCTCATATTTCCATCAAAATTAATTGTCAGATTACAGAGAGAACTGACCACAGCTTCAAGTTTTTTTAACCAATTAGTGGAAACAGATATGCTAGCTAGAAAAAACTAACTTAAAACTTCTCACTTTGGAGATGTTTTATGGCTGTTATCATTTGTCATTTAGACGTATAGACTGATAAGGCCCTTGGTCTGGCCTCCAACTTTAGTCATTTTTTCCCTGTTTCCTTGGATACGGTGAAAAGTTCACTGAGAAGTTTTTTAAAAAGGTTCATTGGAACACAGCTGAGGTGGTCCCAAGCCTGAACCAAGGTCCATATAGAAACTGATTTTAAAAATGAATGCTGCAAAACACAAGTTCAATACATTGAAACAGAAAGTTAATATATTGAAACTCAAAATCTATACATTAGGAACACAGATGGCCAAAAAATATATATGCTTATAATAAGAAATACAAGACACTAGGCTTTACTATGAGTAGAATAACGAGGCTGTATTCATAATTCTGTATATCTAGAAAAGCATCTGTCCTTCCGTGTCCCATCATGGCCCTTATAATCGGCTGGGAGTGCCTCCCTGTGAGTACCATCTGTTATCCTTGTTCATATGACAAGGCCCTACAGGGTGGCATTCTAAGTTGCTACCTCAGTGCTTTGGAACTCCCTTCCCCTGGAGATTCATTTGAACCTGGACCTGGGCATCTTCTAGTGGCAATGTAAGACTTTTTTTTTATTTGGGAAGGCATTTGGCAAGCCAGGATAGGAGACTGGGGTAGGGTTTGGATGGTTTGGAGGTAAGGGTGTGAGAGGGGTTTGGGTGGGAATTTGGTATTGGGTGGGTCCTGTGGAGGTGGTTTTGTGAGGAGTTTAGGGTTTTGTATTAGTTTTAAATGTTTTTGTGAATTATAAGTCACCCTCAACCTTAGGGAAGGGTGGCATGTCAATTTAAATAAATAAAATAAAATAAATAATCATAACAGATATGGGAAAGAAGGATATTCTGCTTCCAAGGGAAAATAGAGGTGGTTTGCTCTCAAGGATCAGTAACTGGTTAAAAGATAGGAAGCAAACAGTAGGACTAAATAGTCAGTTTTCACAATGGAGAGATGTAAAAAGTAGTGTGCCCCAGGGATATGTATTGTGATCGCTGCTGTTTAATGTATTCATTAATGATCTGGGAAAGGGTGTTAAGAGTGAGGTGTTCAAATTTCAGATGACACCAAGTTAATCAAGGTAGTTAAAACACAAGCAGACTGTGAGGAACTGCAACAGGATCTTTCAAGACTGGGTGCCTGGGCATCTAAATGTAGATGATTTTTAATGTGGACAAGTGTAAAGTGATGCACATAGGGGGAAATTATCCAAACTATGAGTACACAATGCTGGGTACTACACTAGAAGTTAAAACTCAGAAAAAGGATCTGTATGTGATTGTGGACAATACACTGAAATCCTCAACCTAGTGTGCCGTAGCAGTCAAAAAAGAAAACAGAATGTTAGGAGATATTCACAAAGGGATACAGAATAAAATTGTCATAATGCCTCTATACAAATCAATGGTGCGACCACACCTGGAATATTGTGTGCAGTTCTGGTCACGCAACTCAAAAAAATCATAGCTGAACTAGAAAAGGTATAGAGAAGGGCAATGAGAATGATAAAGGGTATGGAACAGATTTCGTACAAAGAGAGGTTTGACAAGCTGGGTCTCTTCAGCTTAGAGAAGAGACAAATGAGAGAGAACATGATCGAGGTTTATAAAATCTTGAGTGGTGTGGAACGATTTCTAATGAGTAGATAGGGAAAGGTTATTTACCCTCTCAAATAGTACTAGAACTAGGGGACACTCTGTGAAACTAGCTGCCGGCAGATTTAAAACAAATAAAAGGAAGTACTTTTTATTATTATTATTATTATTATTAACAAACATTTATATAGCACCAGCAGTGTACCTGGCACTTTACAAAGTAATAAAATAGACACGGTCCCTGCCCCTAGGGCTTACAATCTGAGAGACAGGAGCTGGGGGAGAGACTTAGGAAGGGGAACAGAGGGAGAGACAAGGGGTCTAACATTCATGAAGATGCGAGGTCTCAAGTGCACGTACTTGGCTTGGTTACGATGAGAATGACAGCAGGCAGGTCCATGTTGCAAGGATAAGGGTAAACCGATCGTAGGTATAGGAATAGTGGCTCAGCAGGATAAAGAGTCAGACAGAGCAGAGCGAAAGAGGTGAGTTTTAAGGAGAGATTTGAAGGTATGAAGGGAGGGGGCAAGGCGGATGTGGACAGGGAGGGAGTTCCAGGCATGGGGGGCAGCAAGTGAGAAGGGACGAAGGCGCTTAGGGGAGCAGGGAAGGCGTGGAAGGGTGAGAGAAGGGACAGAGGAGGAGCGAAGTGCACGGGCTGGAGTATGGAGGGCGATAAGTGCAGAGAGGTAGGGGGGAGCAAGGTTGTGAAGAGCTTTATAGGTGAAGACTAGGAGCTTGTGCAGGATTCGTTCAGGAAGGGGAAGCCAGTGAAGCGAAGAGAGGAGGGGCTGCACATGGTCGAAGCGACTGGCGAGGTAGATGACCCTGGCAGCAGAGTTTTGGACAGAGATGAGGGGAGAAAGGTGAGACCGGGGAAGGCCAGTGAGAAGGAGGTTACAGTAATCGAGGCGAGAGATGACCAGAGCATGAACAAGAGTTTTGGCAGACGAGACAGAGAGAAAAGGGCGAATCTTAGCAATGTTATGGAGGGAGAAGCGACAGGATTTAGCAACAGAGTCAATGTAGGGTTTAAAAGAAAGGGCTGAGTCAAAGATGAAGCCTAGGCTACGGGCTTGGGGGACAGGCAGGATGGTGACTCCATCAATAGTTATTGACAGTGAGGAAGGAGAGGAAGGATGAGGGGGGAAGATAAGGAGTTCAGTTTTAGCCATGTTGAGTTTGAGTTGACGTTGAGACATCCAGGTAGAGATGTCAGAGAGACAGTTGATGAGACGAGCTTGAACAGAGGGAGAGAGAGAGGGAGTAGAGAGATAGAGTTGAGTGTCATCAGCATAGAGGTGGTATTGGAAGCCATGGGAGGCAATGAGTTTGCCTAAGGATGAGGTATAGATCGAGAAGAGGAGAGGGCCAAGAACAGAGCCTTGAGGAACACCAACTGAGAGGGGGAAGGAGGAGGAGGTGGAGTTGGAGAGAGACACATTAAAGGAGCGGTCAGAGAGGTAGGAGGAGAACCAGTTATGGACAGAGCCACAAAAGCCAAGGGAGTGAAGGGAATCCAGCAAGAGTGAGTGGTCAACAGTATCGAAGGCAGCAGAGAGATCAAGGAGGACAAGAATGGAATAGAGACGTTTAGATTTAGCCACCAGAAGATCGTTGGTGATCTTAGCGAGAGCAGTTTCAGTAGAATGAAGGGGGCGGAAGCCAGATTGGAGGGGGTCAAGGGAGGAGTTGGAGGATAGGAAGTCAAGGCAGCGGGAGTAGACAACACGTTCAAGCAGCTTGGAAGCAAAAGGAAGGAGTGAGACAGGACGATAGCTAGAAGGGTCAGAGGGGTCAAGAGGGGGTCAAGACTTTTTCACTTAAGGCAAAATTAACTTATGGTATTTGTTGCCAGAGAAGATTGTCAAGGCCAGTAGTATATTTGGGTTTTAAAAATTACTGGATAAGGCTGCATTCTCATCCGCAGTGATGGTAGCGGCAGCGGGAGGGGCGAGGGAGACACGGCAGTGCGGAGGAGCTAGCGGCCGGGAAAAGAGCCGGCACGAATGGAGATCTGCCGCAGCTTCTCTCACACATGTCAGGACAGGATTTTGTGCCCTGACATGCACGAGAGAAGTCGCAGCAAATCCCCATTCAAACCGGCTCTTTCCCCAACTTCCGGTTCCTCCATGCTGCTGCGTCTCCCTCGCCCCTCCCGCTGCCACCACCGCCACCACAGGTGAGAATGCAGCCTATGTTCTTAGAAAGTAGGTCCACTAATAGTTATTAACCAAGTAACTTACGAGATAAACTTCTTACTGTCAGGAGCTTGGAGTGAACAATGGGAAATGGATTGCCCATTGTGACTGTTCGTTTTTCTCCCATGCGCTCAAGGTTGGCCATTGTGTACAAAGTTCAAATAAACAACTTGTGTTTCCATAATCAGTTACTTGGGATGGTAAATAAAGAGCTACATTGACTGGACCTGGACACACAAACTCTTATTATTTGACATTTCTACACACGCTGCACTTATTCTACGGTGCATTCAACATTGCATGTAAAAAAAATCACCATGTATACAACTGACAAACAGATGTACCACAAGAACTTTCATACATTTTGTAATTTCACTACCAGTGTGCAGAGTTCACCAGAACACTATCAATTGTGCATTAAGGCTCCTGACTTAACTTGCAAACCTTATAAGCACTGAAGTTGTTGTATGGTGTTGCATAGTGTGCTTGCTTACAATTTAGACTCCATGCACCCACACTTTGCCTTTGTCTTTCAGTCCCAATCCTCTTCCTTTGCAGGTTGGGGGCAACAGTAAAGTGGGGCGGAATGCTATTTAACTGTTTATTGAGATATTGGGAATACATTGCAATGAAAAGTATACAATGGTCAAAATGGGAAGAATGTGGAAAACATTACTACTCATTTGAAACTAATTTTTATTTCATTACCTGTAGAATAATATAACTGAGAAGCATCTTTGGGACTTTGTGAGGAAGATGAAGTGAACTCAAGAAGTCAGCAGAAGAGACATTGGAATTCCAGGGAGCAATTCCAAGGGATTGAGTAGAATATGAATAAACTTGACAAAAATATGGGGGAATGTCATAAGAAATGGATGGATTATTAAGATATAGGGTGATGTAAGTGATTGTGAGGAGTGTTAGGAGACTATGGAATAGACTACTATAATGCTATTAATCACTATAGCTATCCTCTTTAGGATATATTCTCTATTGTTCTATTGTGAATTACAATTGAATGGGGATTACTTAGTAGTAGTGGAGTCTAGGCTATGTAGTGGGAAGCTAGTGGCTTGAAATGAGGTGGGGGTGGGGGGGAGCAGCTGAATTCATAACTTTTCTATGATCTGAAAGTGAAATGTTAGTTTACTGCAGTACAGGTGAGAGGTGGGCATCTGTAGATGGTTAGAGGATGTGGTGATCTAAAATAAATGTATTATAATGAAATCACAACTGGTCCATATAGTTGTTTGATGCAAGAATATTTACATGCTCATAGTCACCTGTGGATTGGTGACATGTAGTTGAGTGTCACAATGGATATTTCGGATGTACGTTGAAAAAACAAACTCTTGCCACATGGTAAGTAGCGTAACAATTTAATATTGAAGAGGGAGGAACATGCTGTCCTAGGTTTACTGTTGCCCCCAACCTGCAAAGGCAGAGGATTGGGGCCGAAAGACAAAGGCAAAGTGTGGGTGCATGGAGCCTAAGTTGTAAGCAAACACACTATGCAACACCATACAACAACTTCAGTGCTTACAAGGTATGCAAGTTAAGTCAGGAGTCTTAACACACAATTTCCACGTTTGTTAAGGTTTGCTTGGTATGAATGTGTCTTAACTAAGTTTGTAAAACCGTAGGTTTTTTGTTTCTCTAATGTTCTTAAGGTTCTGCCTTGGTTTTTCTAGCAACTGATTTCTGATAGGTTACAATAATACACTTCTGGATGAACTGATAAGAAAAGCTGCTGTTGAGATATGAATAATCAGCTATTAGGACTGAGTAACTTGTCTCTTGCCTCTCTTGGATTCTGATTGGCTGTAAATTTTCTCACTAGCCAAGAGCTGATTGGAGAAGCTGCCATCCTGATTTGAAGAACAAAGTCTGAAGAATTTCTTCTGAGCTGTTGATTCTCATTGAATTTAAAGACTCTCATTGGTTAAGACAGGGGTGGGGAACCTCAGGCCCGGGAGCCAAATGTGGCCCTTGACAAGTTTTTTATGTGGTCCTTTTCCAGTGCCTGGTTCTGGCTCCTGGATCCAGTCTCTACCCCTAAGCACTGAAAAGCTGAGCTCCAGATAATGGAGCAGACAGGAGGGCATGCACACAAGGTTAGGGGACAGATCCACAGCACAGATCCATGATCTGGGCCCTCCTTTTCTTGAATAAACTCAATAAGCAACCCCACCCCCAACCTCTTTGTGGCCCTTGGAGCTCATACTAATTTTCAGTGTGGCCCCCAGGACAGAAAAGGTTCCCCACCCTGGGCTAAGACATCTTACACATACATCTGCCTTGCTTGAGACAGCAGAAGTCTCAAGTTTCCTCAAGCTGTAGAAAGCAGCTACTTTTTAGAACTCCCCTTTCACCAGCTACACTGTATCCTGGGATGTTATCCTCAGGTGAAATGTTCAAAAATAAATCGGTGACAGGGTGGAGACTAGTTATCACATTTTGGAACTGTTTAGCGTTATTCCAGTACTAATACTGAAATATCTAAGTTACCGTAAATACTGACATGAATAAACAAACCAAATTAGGCCTCCATGGTCTTTCTCCTCCCTATCTTTTCCTGTTATATCCCCACCCAGGAGGTTCTCTCCTCCTCTGCCACCACCCTCACCAGTCCCAGAGTCTCCTGCTCCCTAGATCACCTTCATTCCTTCCCCCATGTTGCCCTCTAGACCTGGATCTACCTCCACAAGTGCATACGCTCTTCTCCCTCCTGAATTTCAAATCCCTCCATCAAGCTTTCCAGTTCACACCTCCTCACCTCCTTTGATTGCTCATCTACACTTTTCTTTATCCTGTCTTATTCTTCACGATCCTCCTTCTCGCTCCTTGTAACTAAGCACCTGCCACGTCTGTTTCATGAATTGATTCCTCTCTCTCCCAATGTTCCTTTCTCCCCTCCCTTATCTATTCTAGACTGCAAGCCCCTTGGGGCATGAACCTGTCTAATCACAATGGTTTAGTCCCAGGCATATTGCTGACACTCTATAAATAATAAATAGTTAACTTAAGTGAGCAGAAATAAATAGTGCTTCATATCCATTTTGCCCTCATGAATTCAAAGTGGAAAAAATTATCAGACACATTCATTTCTAAAAACATTCGTTTCAGCTCTAGTGATTGGCATTGTGAATTGTGCCCCCTGGTAAAGCAAGGCTTCAGTAGTGTGAGTACTACTGCTTGTGTAACTGCTTGTTTCATTCATACTTTGCCATTTCTCTTTATAACATCAGTTGCATCATTTACTCGTGAACAAATAACCTCCTCTTTTAAGAGGCATGAGACTGATCAATAAACACTACTAGAAAATAAATAAATTACTGGTTAGTTAACACCACAGCTCGAGTTGGAAAAAGGTTGTCAATGAATACTGACCTCAACAATTTGTTTTTATTTTATTTTGTTTTAAAAAACCAAACACAATCTACACTGTGTATAGCAACACTGTGAAATTCCCTGGTTTTTAGCTAATGCATTGTTTTTAGAACCCCTTTGCTGTGTATGTTGGCAACTAAAGAGAAATCATTGTAACTGTTTGCTGTGATTCTGAAGAGAAGGCCGCTGTTAGTTCAAGACAGCTCTGGCAGGAGATAAATCGTGGCCTCTATGGTATTATATTGGTTTAAAAAAATAAACAACATATTTTATTTGCAAGAAAAAAACATGAGGGTCTCTAAATGTCACATCAAGTTTCAATAATATATTTTCTTTCTCCAAACTCTGGAATGTCATTTGCTTCAAAGCCAAATTTTTCTCTGAACTTGAAGTGTAATTTATAGCTTTCCCATACCTAATTAGCTTAGAACTTGATTGCCTCCATTTAAAAGGAAGGAAACAAGCTATTAATTATAGGCTGAGCCCCAAACTGATGGGAACATCAATACTTTTACTGCAATTTTCACAATAAATCCTAGCCCATAAAACCTTATGCAGGCATTTTGGAGGTGGGACAAGTTTTATATCTATTAACATGGAGAAAACACATTGATTGCCTGCTATGACATTATTAAAATGAACTGATGAGGCAGCTCCAGGAAAAGGCTTGCTCAAAGTGTCTATTCCCTTAGATCAATTTGTAGCTCTTATCAATTTCAGAACTAAACTTCCCATTTGTACAGTTCATATTCTGCTTTTATTATATTTTCTGAAGCAAAGATCAAAGTAGATTCTGAGCAGTAATAAGCCATCTCCTTTGATCATTAATATGTATAGTGTTTTCAGCATTGGGTGAAAACAGACATGACGTTAACCACCCTGGTTATTTATGCATATTGCATGGCTGCATATGGCACCAATACAGTCCTGCAATATGCATAAATAACTACCAAGGGAGGTTAAAGGGTGGCTAGCGTCATGTCTGTTTTCACCCACTGTTGTCTTCAATATCGTCTTCATGTTGCCAATAGAGCTGAAACAAATATACACAAAAATGGGTATGTCTGTCAAATTTCTGGTATCAAACTGAATATTAAAGGTACTTTGGGGCACCCGAGCCAGTTTTTGATTGGGTGCCCAAAATACCAACAATCAGTACACCGAAATGCCAATTTTGTCCCAGATTTTGTGCTGGAGTTTAAGGATTTGGGGGGACACTCAGTATTTTGGTATACCGGCTTGTCAGTATTTCAGTATTTCGAGTACTCAAATCGTATTTGGGTACCAATTTGGATACCTAAAATGGTACCTGAAAATGTTAATATTACCCACGGGTACCAATTCAGGTACCTGTTTCATCTCTAGTTCTGAATAGCCTTTGTCAATCTTTGTACTATATTGTTTGTTGCTGTTTATAAATCCAGTGTCATTTAGGGGGGGAAATAAGGGGGGTTTGTAAATAAAAACAAAAAGAGTAGGGGTGCCTTCTGCACACCCCTAACATTTTGTGATAAAATATCGATAGTGAGAAACAATGTGAAAGATCTCAGTGTCTAAACCAGCAAGATGGTCAAAGACTGGGAGTGGAAGATAGAGTGCAGAGAAGTGAAATGTCTTGCCCGTGCTTCACAGCAGATCAGTGACACAGCCAGGGGGAAAAAAAATATCCCGCCTCCCATTCTGGTGCCCTGTCAGCTAAACCATATTGCCTCTGTGATGCTAAGTCTCCTCTCTTTCTTTAAGGTTATTCAGAAGATTTATGGAGAACTGAAATAATGATGTTGCTCACATTTTATTCCCAACTCACAACCTCATCTGAAAGAGCAGATGCTATTTAGCTTCCATGGTGACAAGTTCCCCATATTTCTGGATTAAAAGTGATTGTTTCTCCCACACTGTCTCCCCAAGCCACCAGGATCATGTGACATTGCTTCCTGTTTTTTCATGTCACTTTTTCTACAGTGGTACACATTCTATTAAAATGCCCCTTTTTTGTCGATCTAAGAGCCAGATACCTGGAGGATCTCACGAAGGGCCCCGATAACAAGGTGATGAGGATTTTGCTGTGCCCCCGTGATATGGAGGTGACAAGGTGGGTGGCTGAATTCTGTATAAGGGCGATAGCTTTGAGACAGAGTTATTTGGAGATGGCAGCCCAGAGTGGAGAAGAGAATGTTGTGACTGAGGGGGAGTAGTTTTTTAAGGAGACAAGTCGGCCGCCATAAATTCCGGATAGGGGTAGGCAGCATAAAGTATAAAAGCTGCCCTATGCTAGGGCCCGAGGAGTTGGCTATTAACTCCCGGTAGGATAGAAAAGTTTGAATGTGGCATTTAAATCAAACCAATAGGACAGTCCGAGGAGAGTGGGTCCCGGTGGATTTATTCGGGTGCAAAATTATGTCTGTTTATGGAAGAAGGCTGCACCACGTTTTTATTTTAGTATTTTATATGTTTTGTATTGTTCCATTTGTACTAATTGTAATGACTTTTTTGTCACACAATAAACTAATTAAAAAAATGCCACTTTTTCAATGTTGATCCAATCTTTCTAACTAAGAGTTCTAACTTTTCTGGGCTTTAACTCATCCTGTCCTAGCTCCGAGTCCTGGATAACCCAAAGAGATTGGGGCTTCATGGAGTGGGGGGTAGGTCCATGTTGGAAATAAAAGGGTGAGGAGAAGAGTATCTCATTGTCCCTGTGAATGTTGTGATGTCACAGTGTTCCAAAGGGAGAATGTCCACCTCAGAAACGGGCTGGAGAGTCCCTCTGTCCCAGTTAGGGTGGCCATACCTCCCTTTTAAAAGAGGATGCTTATAAAAAAATACATGGTTCAGGGCTGCACGGGAACCACTACAGTCCTGCAACATGTATTTTTCATAAGCGTCCTCTTTTAAAGGGGAGGTGTGGCCACCCTAGTTCCAGCGCCTTCAGGCATGGCCCTTCCCCCTTTACGTCAAAGCTTCAGGTAATGTACCAACCCTACACTGACTCTATCAATACCAATTTTGTTCCAGTAACATACTTATGTCCATGCCCCCATTTTTCATTCATGTATTTCATTCATTCTTTCATTGAATTTGCTAATTTATTAATTGATTCATCTTTTACTCACCTTCCCTTCTCATCAACCACTTTGAAATCTAGCACAAACTCCAAGAAGCAGATAAGGGTTGGGTGAACGGTTGCTTAAGCGGTGTGCTTAAGGTGGGGGAAGAAAGGAAAAGGTTCAGATAATTGATCTGTACCATTGATCCATCCCCTATCTTAGAGTGCCTGTCCTCTCTCAGATCTTTTCCCCCTGATCATGTCCCTTAAGCAATCAAGAGTATGGGGCTGAATTCATGGGCAAATAAAATCAGCCAATTTGACCCATAAACTAGTGGTTCTCTACCTCAGCCGCCCCAAGCTGTTTCAGGAGGGGCGGGGTGAAAATATGATTAAATAAATAAATAAATGCCTTTGGCTTATGTCATTCAGTAGAGCTATATATTGTATTATACAATAAAAACCTTTTTTGTTTAAAAGAGGAGTAGGTGACTATCTGTCCTGCTTTGGGTGGGAAGGTCACAAGTTTTAAGACCCATCCTGGGATGCCACCCAGCTGCTGCAAAAGGCAGCAAATGTCTTGGAAAAAGGGATTAATTGGATAGGCTTACACTGCACACAGTCTCTACAATCATCTAATCATCAGATCCTCCTGCCTTTTGTCTCATGTGACTCTCTGCGTGACCCTGGGGCTGCTCCCATAGCCAGGTTCACATCCAGCAGCCAGCTCCTCTCCCTGAACATGAACCTGGCTATCTGAAAGCAGCCCCAAGGTCAGGCAGAGGGTGACATGAGGTGAGAAGCAGGAGGAGGTGGTGAGGAGTATTGTTCTGAGTATTGCACCCCTCCCCCGCTGTGGGTCAGGAGTGTGGGGTCGGGCCAGCTGAGGCAAGCAGGGTCACCTGAGGCAGCGCTGAGTGGTATGCACCTCCCCTGCTACCAGATGAAGAGAGTAGTTTGGGGCTGGCAGTCTGAAGAGCCAGAGAGGTGACGTTGGGGCCAGGGTGCTCTGAGGAAGGGGGGCAAGGTGCCCTGGGAGAGCGAGGGGAGGAGGCCAGGCTGCCCCTTAGGATGGGGGCAAGGTCACTATGAGGAGTGTGGTGGGGAAGTCCAGAGTGCCCCTGGGGAAGGGAGCACAGTGACACTGAGGAGTGTGGGAGGAAGCCCAGGGTGCTTTGGGGGGGGGGACCCTGAGTAGTAAGGTGGAAGGGCAGAGTGATCCTATGGGAAGGTAGCCTCAGCAGTGGGTAGATACACCCTCCCCCCTCACACACACTCTTTACCCTCTTCTCCTTGCTCAGTTCTGCCCCCACCCCATCTCCTCTTTGTTTCTCACTCCCTTCCCAAAGCTGGGCAGTGGGTATAGAACGCAGGAGTCCAGGAGGGTGCAGATCATGGATCTGTGTCATGGATCTATTGCCTGTCTTTTGTTGCATGCCCTGCTTTCAGCTCCCTTCCCCCGAACTCAGTCTCACAGTGCTTACAGACAGGAACTGGATCCAGGAGTCAGGTCCAGGAACTGGAAACTGGCTGCAGGGTTCATTCCCCCATCCTGCCCCACCGCAGGCCTGATGTTCCTCACCAGGGACTACATCCTACTCCATGCTCATATCTGTGGTCTTGTTATGTATCTGGCTCCTGCTCTTCCCATTTCTCAATTTCCCTCCTATAAAATGTTGTTAAGAGTACAGCCTGTGTATAACCTGTGATATGCAAGAGGTTCCTTTAGATTATCATAATGGTTCCTCTTTAAAACTGATGAGGGTAAATCTACATGTCCACTACTATTATACTCATTTCTATAATGCTACTATGCATACACAGCACTTTACAGTCACAGGGCATCTTTAGACATAACAAAGATCGGGTGTCAAAACCCTTAAGCACGTGTTTGGCTGTTGTGTGTAAGCACCATAACAATCCCAACACCCATTTTGCCACCTGTTGAACACGCAATATGAACACCACTACATCACAAGGATAATTTGCGTGTTTTGGCTGAACGCATGGCCAATGTTGTTTTTAATGATACCATGTGGCGTGTTAGCAGGTACAGAAACCAACAAAACAAAGTAACCAATAGGGACAAAAGACTAGCAATAATACAATTATATTTTACAATAAACATAAAACTTTGGTTTTTTTGTTATGTTATTTAAGATGGAGAATATTTATTTATTTATTTATTTATTAAATTTTTACACCCCCCCTCCTGAAGGCAGCTCGCGGTATTATGTTACTCTTTGCAGTTTTTTCACCCAGCGATGTTTTGTGCAGTAGGATCATCTTCCCTTTCATCCTTCACTTCCTGAAGAAGCATCTGCGAAACGTTGGAGAGAAGGATTGAAGAGAAGAATTTTTAATAGTCTTCATTTTACTGCACTCTAGGACTGGTTTTCCTATTTACCTTTGTTGTCTCCTATGCGGACTTTATCCTCATTTTCTAGACCCTTGTTTTGGTGCTTAGCTTTTTGCTTTGCTCCACATTGTTCATTATTGTACATTTTAGATCCTGTTTTTTCTGCTTATTATAAAATATAATTTTATTGTTGCTGGTCTCTTGTCCCTATTGGTTACTTTGTTTTGTTGGTTTCTGTATTTATTTAGTAACCTTTAGCCACTCTGTTCTGTATATTCGTGTTAGCAGGTACAACATGGGGAATGAGGTGGCAGCACTTGTGTGCTGAGATCAGGTGGCAAGCAAAACACCAATTTGCCCCAAGATGGGCTGTGTTTCTTAGCAGCACCACATGGTGAACACAGGGCCAAACTGATGTTCATATCAAGGTCAAAAAACACATTCAGACACCCATTGATGTTGTGTCTAAAGATACCAACAGATTTTGGAGACAGGTCCCTGCCCTGTGGTCTTCCAATCTAAGATGGACAAGGGTGAGGGGAACACAAGGAGAGACAGACACAAACTCTTAAAAGGTGGGGAACCAATGCTGAGAAGTTGTTATTTGCTTAAGGCCACTCAGTGCATTCATGACTATGGCAGGATTTTAATCATGGATTCCCAGCACCTTCCCTCTACACCACACTGGCTCATATGCCCAACTGAATTCCATTCTGTATTCCTATATTGAGAACTGTGGTGGCAGGGCTGTTAACAACTCCTGTATCTCTGTGCTGATTCACCGTTCCTAGTAAGTGCTCTATCTTACAGACTGGCATAATGGCAGTGGGTCCAATCCCTATGGATGTGCAGTTCTTACCAGGCCAATAAGGCAAATTACAGGCCAATAAGTCTAATTAACATAGTTAGTAAACTCTATGCTAAAGTCCTCTTGGGAAAACTTACCAAATGGATAGAGGACAATCAAATTCTATACCCGGAACAAGCAGGCTTCCAACGACAGCGATCAACAGTGGAACATTGTATTATGCTGTTCCACTTAATAGAAAAATATAAGACCAAAAACAAGCAGTTTTATGTAGCCTTTCTGGACCCGAGTACTGCTTTTGATGCAGTAAATCGGCGTTTATTGTGGGGGAAATTAAGAGAGACCTCTATGGATCATAGGCTCCTTCATCTTTTGCAAATAATACATCAGAATACAGTGTTTAAAATAAGGGTTGATAGAGTTGGCCACCTATCTAGAAGAGTGGAATCAAATGTGGGAGTCAGACAAGGATGTGTGTTGGTTCCCACATTGTTCAACCTATTCATTAATGATTTGATACCCAAGATGTCAGAAGCTAAATTTCATCCTCCAAAGTTGGCATCAAGAGTGCTGGGATGTCTCCTATTTGCTGATGACCTGGCTTTGGTCTCACAAACTAGGATAGGTCTAAAGAGGCAGTTAAACGAGTTTGTATTATATTGTGAGTTAAAAGATCTGAAAATTAATTATGATAAATCTAAAATAATGATATTTACTAACTCCAGGAAAATATACAAATGGTATATACAAGGGAATATGATACAGCAGGTACCCATATTTAAGTATTTGGGGATGTATTTTCAGCAGTCAGGAAGATGGAAAGCTCATGTTCAAAGGGTGTTAGAGGTTTCCAAACCGGTGATCAGGGCTATAGCCAAATATTTCTATAATTCTGACAGACTGGAGGTAAAACCGGCAATTCAAGTATGTAATGCAATGGTTAGATCTAAGGTCCTGTATGGAGCAGAGCTATGGGCCCCCTTGATGAAAACTAAGTGGGGAAGTTTACAATTTCAATTCTTGCAAAAACTACTTAGGATTCCCCCAGGTACTCCAGCAGCAGTGGCTCAACTGGAAACAGGCCAATTAGACTGGAAACAGGTGGCTTGGTCCATGGCACTCAGGATGTGGTTAAAAATCCACAATAGTTCCCAGAAGGGTCTAATGGCATATTATTCTGTTGATGAGTTTCAGAACTCATGGGAAGTTTTGATTTCAAGCTATTTGAAGAAAATGGGGTTTTCTAGGGATTACCTGGATGGGAAGGAAATAGGGAACCTAAGGAACATGATAACAAAACAGCTAAAGGACTTAGCTCGCCAGGAAGATATAGCTGTAGCTAATCACACCCAACATCTTAAAGAGTATTTAAAATATGTCCCAAGTATGGGAGACATGGCACCTTATTTGGGAGGTAAGTTAACAGCAAAGGGGAGATACCTCATAATGTGCACAAGATTAAATGCTCTTCCTACAAGACTACTACAAGGATGGATACAGAGGGTGAACTTCAGCGATAGAGTATGCCCATTTGAGCAGGTAGAGACGGTACAGCATGTTTTCTTTGAATGCCAGATGTGTAGGGAAATAAGGAGAAAATAATTGTCTAAATTGCTTAAAAAGTTTCCGG
Source organism: Sphenodon punctatus (assembly GCA_003113815.1). NCBI lineage: Eukaryota > Metazoa > Chordata > Lepidosauria > Sphenodontia > Sphenodontidae > Sphenodon > Sphenodon punctatus. The sequence continues at coordinate 2,037,182 of QEPC01007587.1, forward strand.
GAAGGACTGAGCTAAATTTATTATGGTACGCTATAAATACGAGGGATTTATTCTAGCCGCAGCAAAATACTTAATACAAGCAATCATTTTAAGAACCAGATTCATGCAGTCAAAGGCATTGGAAAAAGGAGAAGAAATTGATATTGAGACTGAGATTGATATTGACATGGCACACAAGAGAGTATGTAATGATCAGGAGGAAGGAAGGATTTAAAAGAAATTTGATGTATGACTTACTTCCTATGGGGTTATAACAAGTATCTTTGATATATGATTTATTTGATGGAGATTAAGGAAATGATGATATTGATAGTATAAAGCAAGTTAATTGGGAGGACTAGTTTATTGCTGGTTTATGGTTGGCAATGAAGGAAACTTAACTTAAACTAAGTAGGGACAAATATAATGGATTGTAGATAGAAGTTTAAGAGAAGCCTATCCAAAGTGTTACATGCTGCCCTAAGGAAAAGGGGATGGCCTGTATAGGATTGCCTTATAGTTCAGTTAATTTATATTTTAAAATTACCATTCATATTTATATTCTTATTTTAATATGTTTTATTCATGTGTATTTATATGTTTTACGTGTTTGTTTATTGTTTGTATGTTGATGCTATGGCTTCGGCCACGTGAATAAATTATTTACTTACTTACTGGGATAGCAACGAGATGGCAGGGTCTGGGTCAGCTGAAAAAGAAAGGTGCAGCTGAGTATCATCAGCATATTGGTGACAACGCACCCCGAACCCACTCACGATCTCCCCCAAAGACTGCATATAAACATTATATAATAATGGAGACAGATTGGAACCCTGTGGAACACTGCAGGCCAAAGCATGGGGGCAATATGTTTCAGCTCTCAGCACTACCCACTGGCTTCTCCCCGAGAGGAAAGAATGGAACCATTCAAGAACAGTCCTGTCCAGCCCCCCCAGGACACACAGCTGCCTCAACAACAGCCCATGGTCCACGGTATCAAAGGCGGCTGAGAGATCTAGCAGAACGAGAAATGTTGAACGTCTTGCGTCCATCTCTCGGTGGAGATCGTCGACCAAGGCCACCAACATCATCTAAGTGCCATAGCCAGGGTTGAGCCCAGATTGAAAAGGGTCCAGGAAACCAATGCTGTCTAGATGCACCTGAAGCGGGATCTCCCCTGCCCGTTCAATAACCTTCCCTAAAAAGGGAAGGTTAGAGACAGGTTGGTAACTGGCGAGTACGTCCACATCCAATGATGGTTTCTTTAGCAGGGGGAGCACCACAGTCTCCGTGAGACTGGACGACAACCTTCCCTGCTACAAGGATGCGTTAACCACTCTCGCCAGCACCGTCCCCAACGTCTCCCTGGAGGCTTCCACCAACCAGGATGGACATGGGTCGAGTTTGTAACAAGTTGCTTTCACAGAGCCCAAGACATCCACCGCATCAGCCGGTGTCACTTCCTGAAACTCCCCCCACAAAGATGGACCAGATGGAGCCTCCATCACCTCGCACTCTCTACCTACTGCCTCTAATCCAACATCAAAGTCACTCTGAATCTGAGCGATCTTGTCTGCAAAGTAGGTGACAAACTCTTAACTGTGGACCTGGGAGCTGGGACAGACTGACCAGCCCTCGCACCACCCAAATCAGCTCCACCCAGCATGACTTCGCAGATGCTATGAGGACAGCAAGAAACTCATTTTTCGCTGTCCTCACCACCTGGAGTAAGCATGAAACAACATCACAATTGTCCTGGTGATCTGGGCTATTTATAAGTAACCCCAAGAGGGTACCGGCTATCTGCCAGGAAATTTATCAATATGGGGGACAATATACCAGTCTCTAGGGCCGTCATACAGGTGGCAGAAGAGGAGAATGTGTTCCACAGTCTCAACTGTAGCATGATCGAAAGGACACAGCCTTTCAAGAAAAGGCATCCCCTGGAGCCAAGCCTCAAGCACCCTGGAGGGAAAAGAATTCACTCATGCCCAGAACATTAGAGTCTTAGCCTTCTGCAAGATGGGGGAAAGTAAATAATGGGTGTTTTCAGACGTTATGAGATCACGCTCAACCACAGTGAACCAAGCTCAATCGCGCGGCGGGGCCAAAGACCCCTGAACGTCTGTTAGGTGGCTGCCAGATGTTCACTACACTCAATACCCACATGGGGTCAATTTCAACCACGCTTCCAGGGCTACCTGGCGCAAAATCTCGGGAAGCGTGGTCAAAGAGATTCCCACCGGGAAGCAACAAAAAGTAACGTCTGGACGCCAATCCCCAGGCGGAACCAAAGAAAATGAACCCCAGCCATGGACAATGCATGCAGAGTCACTGCCAGGCAACCAGCAACAAGACAACCACCGGAGGGAGATTTAAAGGGAAATCTGCAGCAGGGAAGCGTGGCGGGATGGAGCAAGGAGGGAGGCGGAAGAGAGCAGTGGGCGAGAGAGCGAGGGTGGAGGAGGAGGAGGCAGTGGCAGCAGTGGAGGGAGCACAGGTGGAGGAGGGGGAGCCTGGGGTTATGCTGACCATGGGGTTATGCTGACAACACCCGCAGCAGCTGGCACATGATGTCCCGGAGACAGCAGCCAGAATGGGGGTGGAGGAGGCACCCAGGAAGGGGAAACAAGGTCAGGAGATCCGGGGCACAAAGGGGGGGGGTCACGGGGCAAGCCCGGGCTCCCGCCAGGGAGGAGGGGGAAGGGGGCACCCCCGCGAGGGGCCAGGACAAACACCCAACCCTAAACCCCCCCACCCCCTGCCTCCAACAGACACAGAAGACCGCTCGGTGGATGAGCCCCTGGAAGACACCGGTCCAGCCTGGGTGGAGGCAGAGGTGGAGGTGAAGGAGGAGGACGATGAACTACAGTGGAGAAGAGGGAGGAAGGCATACCACAGAGGGGGCAAGTGGGGGCTACAAGAGATCCAGGACTTCATTAGGATCTGGGGGACCCTGGAGTACCAGCTGGAGCTTTCACTCAACCAGCACAATGAGCATGTCTACCAGGACATAGTGCGGGACATGGAGGTGGCAGGGCATCAGTTCACAGCAGCACAGTGCCGCTTGAAGGCCAAGGAGCTGAAGAGGGGGTACAAGGCCATTCAGGACAACAATAGGCAGTTTGGAAACGGAGCCCAGACCGCCCCATTCTATGATGCCCTGAACCGCATCCTGCATATGAAGGGGTCCATAGTTGCCCCACGGCTTGTCGGGAGCGCTATGGTCCAGGGCAGAGAACGGGCAGAGGTACCCCCTCCCCTCACTGCCCCCCTGGTAGACATGAGCTCCAGGGCCCCCGACCCTGAGGAGGATCACCCCGGGACCCCCAGAACCTGCAGTCCCCCCCGGACAGCATCCTGGAGAGCACCCACCCCCAGGCCGGGCAAGCAGAATCCAAGGCCGGCACCCTCATCACCCTAGGCCAGTGTTCCATGGGGGAGCACTCCCACACTGAGCGACTGGCCTCAGGAGGATCCGAGACCAACATTGAGGGTAAGCTGGTGACCCGGGGGGGAGGGATGGGGTCCATGGGGCAAGGGGCCAGGGGGGGAAGGATGGGCCAGGGCCAGATCCCCAATACCAAGGCGGGAGGGGGCCCAGTCCTAGGTCACTCAACCGCACACCCCTACTTCCACAACCCCCCCTCCTGGCCCGCAGGCCACAGGACATCCCGGGACCAGACCCAGGCAACTGAGCAGGCAGCCGCCGAGGAGACCCACGAGCAGGTGAAGGAAGGGAGGGGGTGGGAAGGGACCTGGTGAGATGCCCGGGGGCCCATGGGGCCCCTGCCTCATCGCAGCCAAGGGTCAGGGGCCCGGGCCAGGATCAGACTAACCCTTCCGTACCCTCAGGGCAACCCCAGCAGACAGCATCCCCAGGGCCTGTGGCCCCATCACAGCGCATGAGGGAGCACTGGGCAAGGGTCCACAGGAGGAGGGAGGACCAGGCGGAGGAGATCATCCGGACCTCGAAGGAACAGGGGAAGAGGATGATATCGACCAGATGGAGGCGGCCATCGAGCGGTCCCTGGAGTGGGCAGAGGTGAGGGACAAGAGGCTCCAGGCTGAGGTGTGCCTGGAGTGGAGGCAGGAGCACCAGGAGCACAGCAGGCAGGTGGAGGTTCTCGGGAGGCTAGAGCAGGCCATCACAGGCATGGTGCAGGAGCACTCTGTGAATATGGATAGGTTCCACGATATTGAGACCTCCCTGCTCCTGCACGCTGGTATGATGTGCACCTACGTGATGGCAGCCGTGCCCCCGGGCACCCTGCCGGCTCAGGGCCCCATGTCAGGCCCCTCGGTGCCCCCACCCACTGCACAGGTGCCCCAGTTGGCCCTGTGCCCTCAATGGCCATGCATCTGCCTCCCGGTGCCCCCCAGCCTCAGGAGGGTGCAGTCATCATGGGGGGTCGCCGGGTCCTGCCACCCCTCCCCCCAGCCAATGCCCCCCCTGCCGGACCTGGAGGAGACCCAGGACACTGCTGGGAACACAGACAGTGGGGGGGAGGTCCCAGGGATCCATGGCCCACACCGGGTGCTCACGGGGCTGACCCCAGAAACAAGGGGGGGATGGGGAGGGAGGGGGAGGGTGGCGTGAGGGGGGCACTACAGGGGCCAGGGCATTAGAGGGGTGGAGGGAGAGGTGGAGGGGTCACATGTACATGCCGGTGAAATAAATGTTTACGCACAAGTATGCCTCCAGGGCCCGTATGTGGGTGACAGGGGGGGCACACCCCTGCAGGAACCGGCCCCGGGAACCCTAGGGGGTGGGCTGAGGAGGGGAGCCCCTCACACCCGGCACCCTCGGGCGATATGCCTCACCAGGGCGTCCAGGATGCGCTTGGCATAACGGTACTTCCTGGGGTTCTCGGCATTCCCGTACAGGGGCACGAACCTGGGGGCACGGTGGGGCTCGGGGTATTCCAGGGCTGCCCCCTCGGTCATGCAGACATTGTGGAGCACACAGCAGGCCCCGATCACCAGGGCGGAGTTCTCCACAGTGTAGTCTAGATGCCCAGCGAGACTCCTCCAGCGCTGTTTGAGGGCCCCGAAGGCTCGCTCCACCACAGTCCTGCTGGAGCACAGGCGGGTATTGTATAACACCTCCGCAGGGGTCCATGCGACAGGGTAGACATTCATCAACCAGCGGATGAGGGGGTAATCAGGGTCTCCCAGGATACAGGGGGGCATCAGTACCCCCTCGATTCAGGTCATCCCCATGTCAGCGAAATCCCCCCGGAACATCCGGGTATCGAAGGGGGAGATGGTCATGATCCAGGCGTCGTGACTGCGGCCGGAGTTGCCCATGAAGATATCTATGAACCGTCCCCGGTGATCCACAACCGCCTGCAGCTTCAGGGAGTGGTACCCATGCCGGTTCACATACTCTGCTGCCTCCCCTGTGGAGGAGTGGAGGATCTCGATGTGGGTGCCGTCCATGGCTCCCATGCAGTTGGGGAAGCTTCTGGCCGCGAATCCTGCCATCACGGCCTCCTGGTCCACCAGCTGGATTGTTCTGTCCAGGAGCACGCCCTCCACAGCCTCGCACACATCCCGGAGAATACAGGCGACGGTGCTGAGCCCTACCCCGAAGTGCTGGGACACGGACCAGCAGGAGTCAGGCATTGCCAGGGCCCAGACCCCTATGGCCACCCGCTGGACCATGGGGATGGGGGTCCTCATGTAGGTGTGCTATCACTCTAACCAGGGTGTAAGGAGCTCTGCTAGGCAGAGAAGGGTGCGCTTGTCCATCCTGAAGTTGGCCCTCCAGGATGACTCTTCCCAGTGGGCCAGCGCCCTAGCCCTCCAAGTCTGTGGGTGCTCTGCGACCCATAGGCGTCTGTCAATGGGCATAGCGAGCAGGCCTGCCCGGCACATGATCTCCCTTGCCCACAGGAGGCACCTGGAAGCCTCGCGGAGTGCTGCGGGCCAGGTCCGGCTCTGGCTCACAGCCTGCCAATCTGCCACAGAGACCCTCAGTGCCCTGAGGCGAGCACAGGCTCTCCTATGCCCGTGGTGTGCCCTGTGGGCCCTTGCAGCTCTCCAGGCCAGGGAAACCTGCAGCCGGATGGCCAGGTGCACCTCCGCCGTAAGGAGGCGCAGTTGCTCTGTGTAGTCACAGACCCACTAGACTGCGACTGCAAGGTGCATCCAATAGGCAGCTACCCTGTCCCGCTGCATAGTGGTGGGGCCAGAGGGGGGGAGATGAACTGTTATACAGGGCCTCTGATGGCAGGGCTGGATGGGGTGCAGGCCCTTAGCTGGATGGAGGGGGAGGGTGGTGTGAGGGGGGCACTACAGGGGCCAGGGCATTAGAGGGGTGGAGGGAGAGGTCCACAGGGGTGGACCCCCATGGGGTGCTGGGGTATGATTGCGTGCAATTGAGTACACCTGCAGGCAGTGCACTGGGCCTCGCCCCTGCACGGGCATGCGGGTCTGCACTCTCCCTGAGCATCTGCATTCCATCAGGCATCACCACCACCCCCTCCACCCCGTTTGCTACAACTTGGCCTTGGAGGTGTGATCAGCAGGACTGTGATTAGCGATTACCACTCGACTGTGAGCATGAGGTGCATCCGGCAGGCGGCTGCTCTGTCCCGCTCCATGGTGGTGGGTGCCCTGGAGGTTGTGGGACGTTTATTATGGCCCTCCAAAGGGTAGCCATGCCAGGGGCCGGCCGCCAGTCGACCAGGCCCCCCAATGGGGTGCATGGGTCTGTGGGCATGCCCAAGGTTACACATGCTGGCTGCGCATGGGTCCTCATGCCTGCATGGGTGCGCAGTTCCGTGCGCTCCTTCTGAAGCTGCATGCCTTCACCCATCAACCCCCCACCCCCATGCCTGTTTGCAACACCGTGGCCTTGGCGTCCCGATTAGCTGTTATGTGAGTGCTATTGTGTTGGGCAGCTGTGCTGAGTCCGCACCCCATGCCTCGCTCTGTTGTGCTACAATGTTGCAGTCCATGGCTGCATCTCCTGTCCTTGGGACCCCTCAAAGGCCCTCCCGGCCCTGGAGGGTATGTGTGCACCCCTGTCCATGGTGTTATTCTCCCTGTCTTGCAGGACCATGGCTGGTTGTCCATCCACTGGGCTCCCGCTTCCTGGCCCCCATGGGGCCCCCATATCTGGACCTTCTGCGAGACCATGTCTCTGTGTGACCTGCGGCATACCCCGGCCATCCAGCTGCTCCTGGGCAGCCCGTCCAACCGTGCGGGTGCCTTTGCGAGCTTGAGCTCTGGACTTTGCAACTTCGGCTATGAGGTGAGCGCTTGTGATTGCCGGCTGCATGCAGAGACCCTGGGGCTGGTTTGCTTCCCTGAAGGACGCATCCTGGAGAAGCGGTGTTCTCACGTGCCCTGGTATGTGGCTGAGACCGTGTCTGCACTGAGTGTGTGCGGACTTGGTGCCTACACGCTGTGCCTTGCTGAAGGTGGCCCTGCCTTGGCCATGTCCTACTTTGCCTGTGTTCACGGGGCGCGTGGGTTCCAGTGCACCGGTGTGGCAGTGTACCACCGGCTACTGGAGCTGGGACATCTTCCTTGGCCCCCTTCTGCTACCTGCTGTGTGTCGGAGCCTTCTGCAGTGGAGCTGTCAGCTCTGTTGGGGGTGTGGTCCCGTTTGGACATCCAGCTGGGTCTCTCCATGCATGATCCCTTCGAGGCCTGTTACCTGATTGCCCACCATATGTCCTTGCTGGGGTACCACCGGTGCTTGATCCATTGGCCCCACCTGGTTCACTGGCCGGGGCACTCGGCCCCATGGCCCACAGTGGCCCCCAGCGGCTGCCTGTGAGCCCCGGCGTTCCTCCTGGCCCCCTGGTGTCCTGCCCCATGTGGGCTCCCACCCCTGTCTGGGGGGGCTGTTCCCCACTGGCTGCTCCCTCCCTGATGTCTCTGCCATGCTGTGGCAAAGCCTGCTTTGTGGGGTGCTGCTGCCCCTGGCTGTGGCCCCGGACCCCCTCTGGGCCCCACCCCCGGTCTGCCTGCACACCCAGGGTTTCCCTCCGTGGTTGCCCTCCCTGGTGCCTGGGTGCAGTGCTCTGCATTGCTTCACCAACCTGCCTGTGTCCAGCTACCTGTACCCACCCACCAGCACTGCCACCTGCTCCCCCCCCTTGGGTGCTTGTGTAACCTGGGGGTTCCAGGACCCCAGGACTGGCCCTTGGTGCTTCCTCTGCAGGTGTGTGTGCATCCTTGGACCTGAAGCGCTTCACCGGCTGTCCTGCCTGCCCTCCATCAGCCCCTCTGAGGGTGTGGGGTCTCCGTGTGCTTCCGTGTACCATTCCCGCCCGGCTCGCTGTGCATTGTGGGCCCCCGCTGTGCCTTGGTCCTGAGATCCTGGCCCCCCCTTTCCGTGACGGCTTGTGTTGCTGTGGGGCTGCCCGTGCGGACTGTGCTGCTGTGGGGTTGTAGTTGCTGTTGCCTGTGTCCTGCCCTGCCCCTTTGTGGTTTCCCTCCCCCTTCTGTGTCCCTCCCCCCCTTTGCTCCCAGTAATGCCTTGTGTGTTGTCCAGGTGCCCGTGTCCCCCTTCCCTTCCTTTCCCTTGTGTGTGTGTGTGCCCGGGCGTGTGCTCATGCTGTGTGTTCCGCTGTGGCTCCGCTGCCTGTGTGCCTGCTGTGTGTGGTACTTGTGCAGCTCTTCTCCCTCTCCCCCATCCCTTCCCATTTCCCTTGAGTGGGCATTCTCTTTTGTGCCTTTTGGATTCGTTTGCCATTAGGCGGCCATGTCTGTGTGCTGCCCCTGCCCAGTGGGTTCTGGGTGTTTGGACCACAGCTGGGAATTGGCATCACGTCTGTTGCGCTGCCCTGGGCCGTGATCTGGCAGCCCGATTCCCAGCTGTGGTCCCGGTCCCGTCACGTCTGTTCGGGGCTTTTATTTTCCCCAGGGGGGTGGTTGTTCTGGTCACCCCCACCAGGAATCCACTGTGGTGAACTGCCCGCCCGTAATGTCTGAAAACACCCAATGTGCCATTTATCCCAAATTTGGCACCCAATTAAGATATGCTTGCATGTGAGCTGAGGTATTGATGTTGCCTATCTTAGCCTGCTTTCCAATATCACTTGTCCTCAGCAGAATTTCTTTCTTAACAGTGCCCACTGGGTTGTGGGAGAAGTATTCCTTAGAAATACCAGACTTCGAAAGAAAAACCTCTACTCTCATCATCCAGGGATTAACAAAAGAGTCACAGCATACCTCCTTCAATAGATCTGGGCAATAACCCAAAACCAACTTGATCCAGAACTTCAAGGATAAATTCATTGCAACCTGCTGCCAGCTAATCTGACCAAATTCCACTCTAGCTGCTGCATATGGGGTACTTTAGGGATTCCCCAGAATACCCATCAAAAACCTTGCTTGCACCCCCACTATCTTGTGGGCAAAAAACGGCGCACAGAGCTCAGCGTCATATAGGATCTGGGTCCTGACCTTCATATTAAATACCTGGACTGGCAGACCAGTGGTCATTCTTCCCCAGCTCATAAAGAGCCTATAAATAGCCTGGGAAGTCCCACGGGCCACAGCAATAGCCCTATCTACATGTCCCTTCCACATACTAGTCCTGTGGAAGAGAAGTCCAAGATAATGAAATGTAGATACCTGTTGTATCAAATGCCCCTTGATATTCCAGGGGTAAATTTTCTTCCTCGCTGAAAAAACCATAACTTTAGATTTATGGTAATTCAGGGTTAACTTGTTAACAGTGCAGAAAGCAGCAAAGGAGTGCAGTTGTCAGATTTTTAACCCAATGCGGGTTTGTGACAATAAAGCCACATCATCCATGTACCCCAAACATCCTACCGGTCTGGTACCCAATCTGGGAGGAAAAAATCTCGCATCAGCCATCTGACCAAACACTTCATTAACAAAAAAGTTAAATAGAAGTGGTACCAGTACACATCTCTGCCTAACCCAACCTTAATGACTATAGGGGCAGTGACATGGCCCACGGATTCGACCCTAACCACCAGGGAGGAGTGAAGATACAGGGAAGGGATTAGGCTGACAAGTCTCCCATCCACAGAAGAGCCCTGGAATTTGATCCACAGTATATCCCTATCCACGGTATTGAACTCAGCCTTTAAATTGAGGAAAGCCACAAAAAAAACCCCCATTCCTAGATTTATATTTAATCATTAGGTGATACAATATGTGGCACTGCTTGATCATGGAACGGCCCTTCTGAAACCCGGCCTGCTTTACAGCTAACATTTTGGAGTTGGTCATCCATTCCAGAAGCCTGTTCTGGAGATACTTAGCATAAACTTTCCCAAACACAGGCAACAAGCTAATAGGTCAGTAGTTGCCCTGGTCCAATCTCAGTCGGGATCACCACTACTTTCCCCCACTGTTCAGGTGTAACACTGATGTTATTGATGGCCGTAAACAAGGCTGCAAGTAGGGGGATTCACCAGTCCCCGACACTTTGATAAACTCAATGTGGATTAGGTCCGGGCCCGGGGCCTTATGGTTTTTAAAAGAGTCTACAGTATCTCCACCTCAGCACCGGTTACTGGCTGCCAGGGGAGAGAATCCTCAAGATTCATACATGGCGGCTCAGTAAGATGATTCTCACTTTGACTGCCAAAGATACCCTGGAAATACTCAGTCCATGTATGCGGAAGGATCGGGAATGACACCTGTCTAACCCCGCTACCAGTTGACCCATTCATATGCCTCCAAAACTGTTGTGAGTCCTTTTGTTCTGCTGCCCGTAAAAGACAAACCCATCTATCCTCAAAGAATTTATCCTTCTTCTTTTTAATTAGGATTTTATACTGGGTTCTAAGTTAAAAATACTCTGGGGGGAGTCTATTCATTCCTTCCCTTCTGTAAACAGCATATAGAGCTTTAAGCCTGACTCGAGCCAGCAGGCAGTTCTTGCCATACCAGCTCTTATTCTTCCTGGCCCCCCAAAACACAGGCTAAGGCTTGAATATGCTAACTCAGCACTGAAACAAGTAGCTCAAAGGATACAACCGTCTCCTTATCATTGATGGAGCACAACAATTGACTCTTCAGATGACAAATAGAGGGCTGCGCTATTCAATCAGCAAGTGACTCAACTAATGAGTCATCCCATCTCAGCACCCTCAGTCTGTCCAATTACAGGGCCTCTACTTCCAACCTCCTACTGAACACTTGCACGGGGCCGAACTGAACAAGCTCCAAAATAAGAGGCAGATGATCCCTCACCAGTTCGGTCCCAACTGCAATGTCTCCCTCCCCGAGTCGACCTCCCCCTCCCTTCCCCTCTCGGTTGGGGTTCCCCAAGGTTCTGTCCTTGGCCCTCTCCTCTTCTCTATCTACACCCGGTCCCTTGGTGAAATTATTGCCTCCCACGGGTTCCAATACCATCTCTATGCTGATGACACCCAACTCTATCTCTCTACCCCCTCTCTCTCCTCCTCTGTCCGCTCACGCCTCGTCGACTGCCTCTCTGATATCTCCGCCTGGATGTCCCGACGCCAACTCAAACTGAACATGGCCAAGACTGAACTCCTCATTTTTCCTCCATCCCCCTCCTCTCCCTCTGACCTGACCATCTGCATTGATGGGGTCACCATCCGTCCTGTTCTCCGTGCCCGCAGCTTGGGCTTCATTTTTGACACGCACCTCTCCTTTAAACCTTACATTGACTCTGTGGCCAAATCCTGCCGATTCGCTCTCCTCAACATTGCCCGCATTCGCCCCTTTCTATCTGTCTCCTCGGCCAAAATCCTTGTTCATGCCATGGTTATCTCTCGCCTCGACTACTGCAACCTCCTCCTTGCTGGCCTCCCTCGCTCCCACCTGTCCCCCCTTGTGGCGATCCAAAACTCTGCCGCCAAGGTCATTCACTCTGCCCGTCGCTTCGACCATGTGACGCCTCTCCTCCTCTCCCTTCACTGGCTCCCCCTTCCGGAACGTATCCTGTTCAAACTCCTGGTTTTCACGTTCAAATCGCTCCATGACCAAGCTCCCCCTTACCTCTCGGACCTAATCGCCCTACGCGCTCCTGCGCGCGCTCTCCGCTCTTCCGCTGTCCCCTCCCTCGCTCTCCCTCGCTTCTCCTGCTCGCCCAACCGCCTTCGTCCCTTCTCCCTCGCTGCCCCGCATGCCTGGAACTCCCTCCCTGCCGACGTCCGCCTCGCCTCCTCCCTCCGCTCCTTCAAATCCCTCCTCAAGACCCACCTTTTCCATGCTGCCTTTCCCAATGCCCTCTAGTCTTTCCCCTTGCTCTTACTGTCGGCCCTCCTCTGCTGACTGCTGCTACCGACCACCTTGTAACCAAGCCAAGTACACGCGCCTGAGACTTCGCATCCGCCTGAATGTTTGTTTGTCTTCTCCCATGTCTCTCCCACTGTCCCCTCTCCTTGTCTCCCCCTCCTTGTCTTTTAGATTGTAAGCCACAGGTAGGGACCGCAGCTGATTATATGTTCTGTACAGCGCCAGGTTGTTACTGGAGCTTTATAAATGTTTAATAATAATAATAATAATAATAATAACTGCAACATCGTGACTAAGGGAAGGATTTCTGAGGAGACCAGTATGTAATCCGCTATTCTGGACCCTCCCAAGCCTACAAAAATGAACTCCCCCTGCAGGTCCCTAAAGCCTGACCCGTTAAGAATATGCAAATTGAAACCTTTTATCAAATTTGCCAGCTTAAGTCCAAGGGCATTTATATGCCCATCCTTGGATCTTCTAGAATCCAGTGCCTCCGGTAATGTGTCTGAGGCCAAGTCACAATATGGTAGCAATGCATTATCATCAAAACCCAGTCTAGCGTTAAAATCCCCAGTGATAACCAATAGATCCCCCAGGTAACTGGAACTAAGAGTCCTCATAAACTCTTCCAACCTATCCCATAAATCATCCCTATAAGTTCTAGAGTTTCCTGGGGGTATATAAACTGTAAAGCAGATTAAGATGAAATCCTCTACCTTAGCAGCAAAATCCAGAGCCAGATGTGGGGAAGAGATCACTGAAAATTCCTTAAATTCCACCTCCTGAGCAATAAAACAAGCCAATCCCCCTGCAAGTCCTCCCCTTAGCACGATAATTTATTGCGGGTAGATGATAGACCCCATACCCCTCCAACTCCAGAAGCTCCTTAACCCACGTTTCTTGGATAAGGATGACGTGATGTTCTTTAAGGTAGGCAAGAAAATTCACATCTTCTACATGCCTTGCCCAACCCACTACATTCCATGAACACAGCTTTAAAAGGCCCAAGGTCAAAATGGGAGATTGCCACAAAGCTCCCTGGGTGATTCTATCATGATCACCACAAGGCAGATCCGCCCCTCGTGATTCTTCAGGACCTGACCGTGGAGGGGGTCCCATCAGCTGCTGGCTCTGCTGAGGGGGGCCAATAGATTGGGCTATACCTACTTCCGAGGCTAGCCTTAAATGGACCTGCTGATCAGAAGGTATCAAAGCTAACTGACTCTGCCTTTCCACTGACAATCCCGCCAACTCACAGACAGGCCTTTCCTTAGTCAAGGGGCTAATGATTGCTCATCAGGGGCCGACAGCTGTGTTCCCTCCATAACACACTCAGTACAGAACTGAAATGAAACTTAAAGCAATCTAATAATCCTACTCTAAATGAAAAACAGGGGAAGGGAATCCTGGATGGAATATATGGGAGAGGGAAAGGATTCAATGGAGAGGGGAAGGAGGAAGGAAGACTGAACACAGGGAACACAGGGGGGGGTAAAAACCAAAAATAACCACTAAATCTATCTAAGCTAAGATAAGCTAAATAAATGAATGAGAATATGGGGGTAGATGGGTTGGATGGGTGAAATGGGAGGATGATTGCAATGGATTGGGGAGCTGGGAAATGCTGGGAGAGGGAGCCTTCTGAAACGCCTGCTGGTCAGGAATAGTGACTAGCTCAGAAGGTGTTGGGAAAGGGGGAGGCAGATAGTTTTGTTTCTTGCAAGCCTCTCCACCCCTGGTGCCTGGAAGTCTGCTGCTCAGCTGACTATCCCTCCCTGTCACATTTGACCTTCCAGTGACCCTTTTATGGCCTCCCGAACTCACCTGAATGCGATCCGAACTGATCGAACTTTTTGGTCATTTTGACGTTCGGAATTGAGTTCGGTTCGGTCAGTTTGTGTTCAGATCCGGGTTCAGGTTCGGTCGTCCGAACAGGCCGAGTTCGGGCTGAACTCTGAACTTCCAAACCGCGTTCGCCCATCCCTAATGAATAAGTGAAGACAGGCTGTTCTTTCATCTTGCTGACCAATTCACTGCCAATATCATGTAATTCATGGACATTTTTACCCAACTGTGCTGTGACTCCACTAACAATATTTTGTAATGAAGTGTTGGAATGGAATGGTGAAATGGGCCTTAAGTTTTTCCTTCTTGTCTCTGAGGATTCTTGCCTCACTAATTTCCTTATGTTGTTCACTTGTACAATATGAAATATTAGTGTATTTAGATTATATTTGACGCATACTGACATTGACAGCAACCATAATACACTTTGTATTTCTGTCAACCCTCTACCATGTGTCAGACCTCCCCTTTCTTTCAGAGAGTGCATCAGTATGTGCTCTATAATGAGATCGATACCCTGCCCTGCCCAAAGTTTGTTAGTTCTTCTTTCTATGTGAAGTCCCTTCTGAAATATGGTGTAGACATTAGGGTGCTCATTAGGTAAACAAAGCATATTCCATAAGTACAGATAGCCTGATTTCAGGTAGTTGTGGTGGCCAACTGCTGCACTAATGGAAAGAGATTTGTACATAGCTTCCAGGTGAAAATTCCATGAACCAGCACTATCAACAACAATGAACATTCAAACAGTATTTACCATTCACTGATACTCAAAGCTGACTGGGAGTGGTTTTAGAATTCTTGCATAATTCAGTTTGCTTTGCAGTCAGTGCATCAATTCTATATGACAATATAACTGGAAATTACATCATGTTGTGACTTCATATGTGATATGACATCTTCATACAACTTGGATGCTGTTATGATCAGGCTGTAATTGCTTTGATCTTCGCTAGTAGGCAATGTATCTTCAGCTAGTAAATAAATAATTTAGTTTTACTATTAGTTTATTATTAGTTATAATATGTTCATTATGTATAATAAATACAATAACATTTATGTTTATAGCATACAGCTGCCATTTTGAAATGCAAATTTGACGGTGTTCCCATTCTTGGATTTTGTCTGATTTTGGATATGCTAACAAGCTATCATTTCTGGATAGAAAACACTTTCAATGCTTCTGTGGTAATTTTACCCAAGTCAAACTGTATTTTTCTGAACTAAAATTAGATTATATGAAATAATAAGATATAACCATTAAATACGGCATGGAAGTCAGACACATATATATAGTTCTGAATCTACAATAGACTCCCATAAAAAAAAATAGATGTGCAAAGAATCTTGAAGTTTGGATGTGTTTCTGGACCATGTAGGTACAAAATTATCTGGGTAGACATGCTCAGTGTGTGGCATGAATTATGTAGCTGCAATTTTCCAAGTTGGCTGTCATGTGAATGTGAATATGCAATAACTCATGAACAAGTGCATGTAGAAAATATACTCCTTTCATTGGCAAAAATATAGGTTTTTTTAGTTAGGATGGGCAGAAGAACTTTTACTATCCATGATTACCACCAGTACGTTGTAGTAGATAGAATGCTGGATTCGGAGCAGGAAGCCAAGAGTTCAAATTCCTGCTCAGTTATGAAGCTCACTGCGTTGCCTAGGGCCAGTCACTATGTCTTAGCCTAAACTACCTCAACAGGGTTGTTCTGAGGAATATAATGAGTGGGAGACGTGTAAGCTGCAATGAGGTCTTTTGAGAAAGGGTGTGGTAAAATGTAATACATAAATATTTTTTTAATAACAAGTGAAATCAGAAACAACAATGGGTATTTTCAGATGTTACAAGATCACAGTGAACCACGGTGAATACCCACCTATGGTCAATGTGTCTCGAACGTCTGTTTGGCGGCCGCCAGATGTTCGCCACGGTCAATACCCGCATGGGGTCAATTTGAACCATGCTTCCAGAGCTAGTGGGGGGAATGTCCCAGGAAGCGTCGTCAAAGAGATCCAGCGGGGACCAACAAAAAGTAACTTCTGGCCGGGCGCCACGGCCTGGGATCACCGGCGGGATCCCGGGCCGTGGTGAATTCAGCCAGACGCTGCAGCCGCATTGGCCCCACCACCCGCCCGTCTCCCCAGAGGGTGGGTGGCGAGGAGCGTGAAGGGGGCGGGGCTGTGCGGCNAGAGATCCAGCGGGGACCAACAAAAAGTAACTTCTGGCCGGGCGCCACGGCCTGGGATCACCGGCGGGATCCCGGGCCGTGGTGAATTCAGCCAGAGGAGCGTGAAGGGGGCGGGGCTGTGCGGCTGCACATTGTGCCGCGCGGCCCGCCCCCTCCCAGATTCCCCGCCGGGATCCCCCGGCACGTCTGATATGGCGTGATGGGGTGACCCTGGCGGGGAATGAATTGGGTGATTTCGGTATGGGGCCAATGGGCCCCATAATGTCTGAAATCACCCCATAAAACAATAGCATACATTTCTGACTGACAAATGCAAGTAATTGTTTAACTTGGGCTTGTTATTTATGAAGCATTGTGACACAGCTTTTCACACTTGCATAAAGAACACCAAACCATTGTGAACCTCTTACATTTGCACATTCTTGTGTTGCATGTTTTGCACTCACACATGGTCATCAATTCTTCAGGTAAAGGCATAGGGTACTTAGATGGTCGCAAAACACCATTCACTTCTTCCCAACTGTAGTCCAGTGGTTTCAGCCTTGTGTATTCATGGTCCAAGAGAGGGTGATTGACTCTTATAGCAAGGAATGCTCTTTGAATATGTCCTCTGATGGAGCTGGAGGTTGGTGGTAGATCAGCAAGAGGGGTATTCAACTTTCTGTATAAGGCAACCCTCCACTTGTCAAAACTGTTCACTCTTGCAGATAATTTCCACACTCTGACCAAATACTTTTCAGCATTTTCAGTGTCTTTTTTTGATAGGGCAAAGTTCTCTCCAAATTGTCCCAAGAACGTTTTGTGGCTGTGCAATCAGTGCTGCGTGTTTGGTTCCAATCTTGCTCAAAGCATTATTTCCAATTAAAGTGTGAGCTTTTACCAAAACACTGCACAGGTCAGGTCCAAGCTTGATCAGAAGGTAATGCAAAGGGGAAAGCATCTTTTTATCCCAGTTCTAAACCAAACACATAGCTCTGTTATGGCTTTGACGTTAAGCATTGCCATTTACCTCAACAGCAGTTCTACTACATCTGTATTATTGGAAAGTATAACAACACGTCGGGCACAACGTTGCTGAACTTCCCAATAGAGATGTGGAATAATGTGTTGATCAACCTCCTCAGTATTGCTACAGAGTTCCTGAACATCCTGCTTTTAATATATTTTTAGTATTTTTAATTAATTTTTAATTGTGAATTGTGTTTTATTGTGAATTGCTGATGATGTATGTGAGCTGCCCCAAGCTGATCTGTGAGCAGGAGGGTTGCGGGATAAAAGAAAACTGAAATAGATAATCAATCAATCAATCAATCAATCACCAATTCTGTTCATCTCTGCAGTGACAACCTTATCATTGATTACCATTCCACTTGTAATTATTGGGAAGTCAACGGAAAGTGATTCAGCACTTAATTGCTTACGGGTTAGTTGTTGTAAGTTCATTTTATTGGTTGAAGATGTCCAGAACATGTCTATATGAATAGGAATTGGTGTATCTGCAGTGATACATTTTAACTCAACAGTTCCAGTGTTGGATGCTTTACGAAGCATCTCTGATCATTGACTGAAAGTTCTAAGTAGCTATCCAAGGCAATGTGCATGTCTTGTGGTTGACACACTGACTGTGAGCTTCTGACCATCATGAGTACTGCTTGACCAAAAATTTTTTGAGAGCTCATATGCATCATTCTAATTTGTTACATGAAATCAATGATGCCTGCAATTTTCAGTTGAGACACTGGATCAAATAAGCTGTACAAACTGTTGGCAGTGTTAGGACGTTTCTGCAAATCTGTAAAGATCCCTTCCCTGTAGAAATCCAGGGGTCCACACGCAACACTAATTCCACAGTCAGATAACTTCCTGACAGATGCCCTACCGGAAAAATACATTGAACATTCTGAAAAGTATTTGGTCAGAGTGTGGACGTTATCTGAAAATAATGCACAAGGTCACCCAATGAACTTCATAGCTGAGCAGGGACTTGAACTACGCTTCCTGCTCCTAGTCCAGCAGTCTATCCACTACGTTGTAATGGTGGTAATCATGATTAGTAAAAGTTCGTGACTTTTCTTGACTAAAAAAACCCTATATTTTGCCATCGAAAGGAGATTTCTACATGCACTCATACATCCACATTCACATTTCAGCCATCTTGGAAAATTGCAACTACATAATTCTTGCCACACACTGAGCATGTCTACCAAAGATAATTTGGTACCTACATGGTCCAGAAACACATCCAAACATCAAGATTCTTTGCACATCTATTTTTTTACAGGGGTCTGTTGCAGATTCAGGACTAATATTACTGCTCACTTTCAAGATCTGGGCATGATGGTAGTGGCGGGAAGAGGGGGAGTCCAGGTACACCTTTCACGCTGGAAGCATCTATCATGGCATTGAACAGATGCTCATGCTTTGCTAGGGAAGGCCAGTAGGCCTTCCATGCCATCTTCTTGCCCTGAAGGAAGGAATAGTAGCTGTGCAGGCAGTGTCCTTTCTGGAACAGGTCTCACCACACTCTGACAAGCCCATCATATTCTGCTTGGAGCCCATCAATTGCCGCCCACACAAACCAAATTTCCTCCTCTATCTGCATTAGGTAATTGTACAAGGAATGCAATGTTACCTCTCCTGGACCAGATTGTAGAGGAATGAGTGCTGACTGCTGGAGGTCAACAGGTGGGCGTGGAGAGACTTAATTCTCTCTGCTATCAGCCTGTGCAGAGGAGCATTCCTTCCTCTGGTCCTCACAGTGCCTTGACAAATGCACTTCCTGTTTCAGGTTGTGCAGTGACATCTGAGCATTCTGCCTTGTGCTGCCCAGCTCCACACCATAAACATGTGCTAGATGGTAACTCAGAGTGGAGGTGCCGTGATCAGTGCACTCATATAACTCAGGTGTTTTTTAATGGAGCTGTCTGAAATTTTGACTGGTTTTGTCCCTCACCATGTAATCTTCCCTACAAAATTTCACAGTGATGAGATAAATTATCTAAAATGTATGATGAGTAGAATTTTTGTGATTCTTAGAGTGCAAGCTTCCTGAACTATAGAATCATCCCCACGGTTCTATAATTAAGCCTCCCACTCTCATTGCATTGGTTGAATAACACGTTATACTGTACTATGATGGAAATAACACAGATTTCTTTATAGCTCATAGCTTATCATGTAAGAGGTAATAAATGACAGTATACATCTCAGATGATGTAAAATCTTTTTACAAATCTTGTTCCTCTTTCCTGACAAGTTACCTTGGAATATTCAGATTAGTTAAACACTCCAGGAACCAGACTCTACCTAGACATTTCTGGCATGTGCCAAGTTCTCTTTTAAATTCTGTGTCACTCCTGTGAGATGTTATCTCAGTTTTTAAAAGGCACATATAATCTAGGAAATGTCAAAAATGTGGTTATTGATGTTGTCATGCACTGTCGTGAGCTGTTTGATTAGAGATTTTTATAGGATAAATTCAAATTAAAGCCCAAGTTTTGTGGAATTATTATTTAAATCTGAAACTATTTTTCAAGGAAGTCTCTAAGTGAAAATGAGCTACATATGCTGATTCTTACTCTTTTTTTTCACTCTAGATCAGAAATGTGCTACTTTCAACTTTACGCTGTGGCAATAAAACAAAGAAAGGAATTCACATTTCATATGCCAAGTCTTTCAAAGCTACACAATGAAAGAAATAATTTTGATGCATTACAAAGATAAAGTATATTACATTTTGAAGAACCAGAACACATTGGAAAGGCATGCAGTGAAGTAAAAGCCTAAATACCATTGCACCATGTTGTTTGGAGGCTGTGAAATTTCTTCAGTTTTATAATTAGCAAATTAGCACTAAAGAAGTATATGATTAGTATGTTAACTTCCTTCATCTCTTAAAAATATATTGGATAGAATTATTTTAGAGCACAAAGTCAAAAGACATGCAAGATATTCTGACCCTGGAAAACACTTATATTACATAAGAAATAACTGAGATGTGCAATGTTGCACAACCTTTCCTTTATTGATTTCTTAACCCTCCATTTTCTAGTAATTTAATGCTTGTTAATTGGCAAAGGGTTATTCTGCCATGCCATCATTTGGTACATATGGATTGTTAACTTTGGGTGATTTCAGACATTACGGGCCCCGTTGGCCCCGTACCGAAATCACCCAATTCATTCCCCGCCGAGGTCACCCCGTCACGCCATATCAGATGTGCCAGGGGATCCCGGCGGGGAATCTGGGAGGGGGCGGGGCCGTGCGGTGCAATGTGCGGCCGCACGGCCCCGCCCCCTCCACGCTCCCTGCCGCCCGCCCTCTGGGGAGACGGGTGGGTGGCGGGGCCAATGCGGCCACAGCATCCGGATGGATTCGCCATGGCCCGGGATCCTGCCGGTGATCCCAGGCCATGGCGCCTGGCCAGATGTTACTTTTTGTTGGTCCCTGCTGGGGATCTCTTTGACCACGCTTTCCGGGACATTGGGTGATTTCAGATGTGACGAGATCACGCTGAACCACAGTGAACCACGGTGAACCCCACGGCGGGGCCAAGGCGCCCTGAACGTCTGTTCGGCAGCCGCCAGATGTTCACCATGGTGAACACCCGCGCGGGGCCAATTTCAACCACGCTTCCCGGGCTAGCCGAACCAATTCCCGTGGACGCGTGGTGAATGATATCCCCACCCGTGATGAACCAAAAGTCATGTCTGGACGCCAGCCACCACCCGGGATCAAAGGAAATCATCCCCAGGCGTGGGCAATGAGCGCAACGTCACTGCCAGGCAACCGGCATCAACACACTCACCGGAGGGAGATTTAAAGGGGAAAAAGCGGCTGGTGAACTTGGCGGGATGGAGCAAGGAGGGAGGAGGAGGAAGAGAGTGGTGGCGGAGGAGAGAGCGAGGGGCGAGGAGGAGGGGGAGGCAGGGGCACAGGCGGTGGCGGTGGTGGTGGAGGGGGTGACAGCACAGGAGGGGGTAGGGGAGCCGGGGGTCATGCTCAACATGGAGGTGGTGGGAGGGAGCCAGCACCAGCATCAGCCAGCACAGGACACCCCGGGGACAGCCGCTGCACTGGCAGAGGAGGATGCACCCTGTAAATGGGTAAGGGGGAGCAAGGGCAAGGGGAAAAGGAGGCAAAGGGACAGCAAAGGGGGGCCAGGGCCACGGGCATACACCGTGGGGGGGGGCGTGAGGCTGGTCCAAATGCTACTGAACCGTGACCCCTCCCCCACCCCCTCTCTCCCCCAGACATGGAAAACGGCCCAGGCGGGTGACCCCCCGGAGCACACCGGGCCACCCTGGCCAGAGGTGCACCAGGAAGGACTGCAGGAGGAGGAGGAGGAGGGAGAGGACCCAGCACGGAGAGGAGGGAGGAAACCCTACTACCGTGGGGGCCAGTGGGGACACAAGGAGACTGGGGACTTCATCCGGATATGGGGGACCCTCGAGTACCAACTCGAGCTCGCGCTCAACCAGCATAACGAGCAGGTGTACCGTGACATCGTGCGTGACATGGAGGCAGCGGGGCACACCCGCACAGTGGCTCAGTGCAGGTCGAAGGAGAAAGAGCTGCGGAGGGGGTACAAGGCCATCAGGGACAATAACAGGCGGTCCGGGCATGGAGCCCGGATGGTTCCATACTATGATGCCCTGGACCACTTCCTCCACATGAAGGGGTCCATAGTGGCCCCATGCCTCGTGGGAAGTGCTGTGGAACAGGGTAGAGAACACCTGGAGGTACCCCCTCCCCTCGCCGCCCCCCCGGTAGACACCTGTCCCAGGGCCCCGGATCCACCAGAAGAGCAGCCGGGGTGCTGCGTGTCCTTCAGTCCCCCCCCCAGACAGCAGCCCAGAGTCCGAGATGGGCCAGGCTGGCCATGGCGACCCAAACCTCGCACAGCCGGGGCTCCCCAGGGTAGCACCCCCACACCGCGGGCCTGGACTCGGAGGACCCCGCAGCAGACACAGATGGTGAGTACCCACCCCACGGGGGAGAGGCTTCGTGCCCACGTGCCCGCGATCACTTGGGGGGGTGCATGGGCCAGGGGGACAGCCGGAGACCCGGGGCACCCATGAAGGGGAGGAGGGGGGCCATGCCACAGGGAACCAGACAGCACCCCACCACACTGATATTGCCCCCCCCCCTTCGCCCATAGGCCGCGGACCGCCCCTGCAGAGCACCCAGGTGGGACAGGGGACAGCCCCCGAGGAGCCTGCCCAGCCGCCCGAGGGAGCAGGTGAGGCAGC
>QEPC01007587.1:2059761-2075847 GCA_003113815.1 Sphenodon punctatus
GTCTGTTCGGGTCGTTTTTCCACCCCGGGGCGTCGTTGTGCTGTTCACCCCCCCTGGGGGTTCACTGTGGTGAACCGCCCGCCCGTAACGTCTGAAATCACCCCATGTTTCAGGGCTGCATAGGGCACCAATACAGCCCTGCAACATGCATAAATAACCATCAAGGGTGGTTAAAGGGTGGTTAGTGTCATGTCTGTTTTCACCCAATATCTAACCCCTATTCTATTCTTTCTCTGTGGGTCCAGTTTCTACCATCAATCAGCTAAGAAATGCGCTCAGGTGAAGAGATGAGAGCACGCATTCAGGGATATATGATGGACCATAGAATAGATCAATGATCTGGACCCTTCCTTCTTTCTCCATCCTGAGTTTGGATACAGACAAAAATGGGTAAAACTATTGAGATTGTGATACCCAACCTGCCTCTCATAGTTACGGTACTGCAAAGTGCCTGAGTAAACTGCCTGAGGGGGTTTGGACTAGATAACCTCTAAGGAACCTTCCGCTGCTAATATTATATTATTATATACATGACAGCTCTGGCAAGAAAGGAGAGGTAGAAATTTGGGGATTGGGGCCAGAGGACGGAAGAGTGCAGCGGCAGTGGTGCAGTGACAATCCAGCAGCTGGAGGTTTCATAAGACCTAGGCCCACCAAACCAGGCATATGTGCAAAACTGAAAAAAGTACTCATTCCAATGGGTAAACCCATCAGCATTTTAGTAATCAAACTTACCTGGGTAACAAACAATGCCCATTTACTATCCAATTAGTAGGGGTGTGCATGTCATTTTCATTATCACAACAACAATAATGAAAATTGTCATTTTCATTATCTTTATTGCAATAACGAAAATGAAAAATAATAACAAAAATAGAAATGAAAATGACATTTTGTTTTTGAAATAAAGGGGGGAAATGGAAAAATGTATTTTTGGCTATAACCTTTTTGATTCTTATTCAATTCTGATTAAATGGGAGGTGGGTTGTATCCTAAAACAGAGGTCACTATGTGTACCAATTTTTGAAACAATTAGATAAAGAGACCCAATTTTAAAGGCAATTGAATGTTGTGATTTTAAGAAAATCTCAATGCACATTCATGGCTACAACAACTTTATTATCTGTCCAATATTCAAGAAACCTGGGAATATTATTTAACACTCTTGCAAATTTTCAGAAAGATTGGATAAAGGGTCCTGATGGTATAAGATATTAACTTGAAAATACATTTTCAGCTATAACATGTTTATATTCCATCTTGATTACAATACATTTGGCAGGAATGTATCACATACCTTCCCTGTCATCTGTGTCAAATTACAGGACAATTTGGTAAAGGGACCCAAATTTTATAAGCAATTGAAGTTGTCCCCTTGAAGACCATTATTCAGATAAATAGCAGCAGATGCAGTGCCAGCCAGAGGCAGGCACCTGGCATGACAGGGGGAGGGAGACTGTAGGAGGGAGGATGTGGAGCAACCCAAAAGACTGACAGAAGAATTCACTGGCCAAATACTGCATGCTTCCAGCTTTACAGGACCAACCAGTAGTGGTTTCAAGGTGGGCATAGAAGGGGCATAACTGGGACTTTGGGGATAGCATCCCAGAAATCATGAGACATAGTTTACACATCCAGGCTGGCCAATTATCACCACAATCACATCTTGCAGCACTGTGACATAGGACATAAGAGAATCTCTATTGGCTCTTTCCTAAACAGATGCTTCAGACTTCCCAGTAACAAGTGGGGTGGGGGGGATGTTGGGATGGTCACAGATCAGGATGAGGATATTTGGTTGACATTTGTGCTGGCCAATTGGCATCACAAACTGATCTTATACCACAGTGACACATAAGAGAATCCCTGACATAGGCTCCTTCCCTGCATATGCTGTGCAGGCTTATAAAATTGGGACCCTTTATCACATCTTTCTGATATTTAGCAGAGATTATTATGAACATGTGAGATATATCCCTGCCAAATTTCATGTACACTGGTTGGACTGCAAAGATGTTACAGCAAGACATACATTTGTAAGTTAATTGCTTATACCACCAGAACCCTTTATCCAATCATTTAAATTTGGTATAGACAGTAAATATGGGAAAGGGTATGAACTCTTCAATGTTAATCTACATTAAATGTGAGGTAAAGAAGTTACATTATATAATACAATTGCTTCTAAAATTGAATATTTTTTTTCAATGTTTTTGGAATTTGGTACACTTAATGCCTTCCATTGGAGGTATTCTCATGTGAAGGTTAAGCTAAATAATTAAAAACAAAAAAGATACAGTCAAAAATGTGTTTTCCATTGAAACCAATGGGAAACGAAAACAAAAACAAAAATGAAAACAGCAATTTGATATTTATGAAAACGAAAACACCAGATTTAAATAACGAAAATGAAAATAAAAAATGACATAGGCCCCTGGTGCACACTTCTAGTTACTTGAGTTATTGTTTTACCAAATTACTGAACTAATTAGATAATTTCAAACATCATAAGAATTTATCTAATTATTATTAAAATTATTTGGAGCAATATAGATAAATGTATAAAAGTTTATTAAAAATAATTAATTGAACTATGCTTTATCCATGCATTTAATTTAGACTGTATAGGTCCTATATAAATTCATATCAAAAAATTCAACTATAATTTCAATATTATAAGGCATTGTTATGAGTCAGACCTTATCTACAATGGCCATATTTGCAAGGGTTTAAATTGACAACATTAAGTCTAAGGATCCATGAACACTAACCATTTAACCTCAGTGCCCTAGTTCTTATAGAGTTATATGCAAATCTACAATGATATAAGTCCATAACTATATTATTATGTACTATGATCCTGATCCATATGTTGAAAATATAAAAAATGATTTCTAATCACAAAAACTTCCTCAAGGTACCTAGCTACTGATCATGTGAGTTGCAAATCGGAAACTCCTAACATAATCATTGTTAAGGTAGAGCCAGTTCTCCCCGAGTAGTTGGATAAATAACTGCCTAAATATTGGGAAATATACAATCACTCAATTAGATTAATTTTATTTTGGGCAAGGATATTTGGATGGTTATCCAAAAAAGTGAATACTATACATGAATACAAAATTAGTTGTTAATTTCACTTCTTGTTAAAACAGAAAGCATAATAAAATATTTTTATTACGTTCCTTTCATGCTCATTTTCATTGTGTGGTTATGAATGGTAAGATACTGATTTGGATTGGTCTATATGCCTTTTTGGAAATGATTCATTAGTTGACATTATACCATCTAAATGTTTGAAACCTACAATAACTTTTTTGTGCTCAAGGTAGTTTGGAAGCGTACTTGCTCCATGGCCACATATCATACAGACTCTTCTCCTCAAGTGAATTATGACTCATCTAGTGCTTTACTTCTGACCAAGCCTTCAAATAAGCAGTAGGAAGAAGACTTCATTTTTATATGCTGCTAGAGGTCATCCTGCCCACTTCCTGACATAAAATGTTGAGACTCCTTAGAAACCATGAGCACAGCATAAGGATGAAGGCAGTGGCAAAACAGTGGGCCTTCTAGGAATAAACTCATTTTTCATCTGCCTTTCAAATCTGTCAGGATTGGTGCAAAGCCAAGAAGCCCTGAAATGGCACAGGAGTGAATCATAGACAATCAGAGCTGCTTGGGTTATGGCTGCATGGTAAAATCATATTAAGCTGTTTCCTGTCTCAAAAACTTAAGTTTGGCTTAAAAACTAAAAGAGAAAAAACAACACCTAATTAATTGGAAAAGATCAGTTAGGGTTATTTATTTATTTATGTATTTACATTGATACCCTGCCCTTCGCTGAAGGCTCAGGGTGGCTTACAACGCATGTATAATAAAATAAAAGACCTTAAAATAAAATACAGTAAAAAAACCTACCCAATCCACCCCCAACTACCCAACAACCTCCCACCCACTCCCTATCCCTGCCTGCCAAAAGCTTTAATAAAAAGTAAGCTCTTACACCATCTCTGAAAGATGCTGAGACTCGGACTCAGACAAACCTCCAGGGGACAGACTTCCACAACATTGGGACAGTAACCAAGAACACCCTCCTGCATGCCCTGATCATACAGACAAGAGTGGATGATGGAGCCCAAAGGAGGGTTCTCAGTGGGACATAGTAGGCGAGGAGGTCTTTCAGAGAAGTGGGGCCCAGGCTGTTTAGTACTTTAAAGGTCAAAGCCAGCACCTTAAATTGTGCCTGGAAAGCTATTGGAAGCCAGTGAAGACTTCAGAGCACAGATGTAATGTGGACCCAGTGACTCATCCCTGAAAGGAGTCGAACTGTTTTATTCTGCACCAGCTGCAGATTCCAAACAGTCACCAAGGGCAGCCCCACATAGAGCGCATTGCAGTAGTCTAGCCTCGGGGTGATGAAAGCATGAATGACAGTGGCCAGAACTGAATCAGAGAGGAAAGGTCACAGCCTCCTTACCTGATGGAGTTGGTACAAAAGTGCTCCTGGCCACCACCACCACCTGAAGATCCACACTCAGTGAGGGATCCAATAGCACTCTGAAGCTGCAAGCCTGAGTGACCAGATGAGGCTGGACTCCATTAATAAGAGGTATCCCAATATCCTCCAAGTCACAAGACCGGACAACCATCATCACCTCAGTCTTGTCAGGATTCAACCTCAATCCGCTCGCCCTCATCCAGGCCCCAACAACAGCCAGGTATTTGGTAAGCACCGAGAGTGCAGGATCTGGGTTGGATGAAAAAGAGAGGCAGAGCTGAGTGTCATCAACATATTGGTGACACCTCACCCCAAACCTCAGAATGACCTCACCCAGTGGTGTCAGATACACATTGAACATGAGGGGGGAACAGAATCGAACCCTGCAGGACACCACAGGGAAGGTCTCAAGGAGATGACAAGCAATCACTCTTCACCACCTGCTGAAACATCCCCAACTGGAAAGAGTAGATAAGCAGTCCCATGCACCCCCACCAGGGCCCACAGTTATGCCAACAACACCTCATGATCAGCTGTATCAAAGGCCACAGAAAGATCTAATAAGATCAACAAGGTAGAATTCCCCTTGTCCATCTCCAGGTGCAGGTCATAGTCCAAAGTCACAAGTGCGATCTGCATGCCATACCCAGGATGACAACCTGAATGAAATGGGTCCAGGAATCCAACTACTTCAAGATGTGTCTGAAGCTGTTGGGCAACCACCCATTCAATAACCTTCCCTAAAAAGGGAAGGTTAGAGACAGGTTGATAGCTGGCTGGGGCATCAGCATCCAAAGCAGGGGGCAGACCACCACAATTTTAAGGGTGTCTGACAACCTCCCTTCCTGAAGGGAGGTGTTGACAACCCCAGTGAACAGTGGCTCCAATATCTCCAGGCTAGTTTTCACCAGCCAGGATGAGTAAGGATCTAGTTCACAACTGGTTGCACTAATCGCCACAAGCACCTCACTTGCATCGGTGGGTGATAGAGATTGAAACTGATCCAAATAAACAGGACTAGACTTAACTTCCATAACCCCAAACTCTGACTCTGCAGTTAAAATGGTAGCACCCAAGTCATGTCGAATACAAGCGTTTTTGTCTGCAAAGTAATTAATAAAAATGTCACAGCGGACAACAGATGACTCCATTTTCTGGTGGAGACAGGCTGGGTTAATCATACCCCTCACAACCCAGAACAGCTCTGCTGGATGAGACTTTGCAGATGCTATGATAGCAGAGAAGAAAGCTTTCTTTGCCACCATCACAGTCATGGCATAGTTCTTCAAAAATTATCTATGTTGCAATTGGTTGGCTTCAGTCTGAGTCTAACCACCTATCCTCCCACTTCAGCTGCCTCAGGTCTTCAGTAAACTGGGGACCTGTGCTGAAAAAGTGGTGGCAGCTGACACCTGAGTGCAACAGTGTCAATGGCCATGGTCAAGTCGTCATTCCACAAAGCAACCATGTCATTGACAGAGCAGCCATTAAGGTCAGTAGGTAAATCTCCCAAAGAGTTCTGGAAGCCAACTGGATCCATCAGTCTCTTGGGGGGACCAACCTAACGGGTCCACCACCCTGACAAGCACATAGGAAGACAGGGATCTGAGCTTTCAGCAGGTAATGGTCCGACCATGACAATGGTGTTGAAACAACACCCCAGATAATTGGAACCCCTGTTTCCAGGTTGGTACAAAACATAAAATCCAACATGTGTCCCATCTCATGTGTGTGACTGGATATTTTCTGGGATAGGCCTATGGTTGTCATGACGGCCATAAAGTCCTGCTCTGTCCCTAAAAGGCCGTCCTCAGCATGTATATCAAAGTCACCCCAAACCCCCAAGTTTAAACAACTTCAACACAACCTCTGAGATCAGCTTGGCTAGAACAGTCAGGGTGGTTGGTACACCACAAGAATCCCCAAACTATCCCTGGCCAAATCCAACACCAGGTGGACTACATGGACATACTATATATTGGATGAGTCAGGCACCAGATATCTATGAAAGGCCAGATTGTCTTTACAGATCACAGCTACTCTGCTCACCCGGCTCCCAGTCCGGCTGATGCTGCACTGAATACCCAGCTGGCACCATCTGGGACAAGATAGGTCCAGATGTCTCATTCAGACAGGTCGTTGTAATACATATGAGGTCAGCAGTAGGGCTGAAACTCGACCTCACATTTCTCACCAAGAATAGCAGTTCTCGGCTCATTCAGGCAAACGAGAACTAGCTGGCTTTTCATTGAGAAACAGAAGAATCTGGCTAGGCTTTGCTCCCCACCCATCCCCAAAGCACACTACCCGATTGCCAAATACTCACGCTGCCCCCATGTGCCTCTCAGAGTCCTGCTTTCAGTTGTTCTCCTCTGAACCTCCTTCCTGCATCCGAACAGAGTGACCGCCTCACAGCTGATGGTTAGAGCTGCACTTCCGGCTTGCTAAACTCTCCTTCCTCTCTGCTTTGTGAAATTCAAGCCATGTGTGTCTTGGGGATGAGAGCACTGGGAAGCCAAACCCCAGAGAGGGGGGAAAATGCCAGTTGCTCTGGCTTAATTTTCATTTAATGAGCATGACCAAGGACAACCAGTAAGCTGGAACTGACAAAGAATGAGTGTGCTGACCAATCCAGAAACTCAGAAGAAACAGCGAAAACATTGTGCATTTTTACACACACATTAAAGTTCTGGATGTTTCAATCTTCTGGGTTTACAATCCCACAAGTAAGTTCCAGATGCATTCTTCACACACACACTGCCCTGAGGCAGTTCCTGTATGCATTCTACATACAAACACTGCCCTGAGGCAGCCTAAAGTAGTCGCAGCTGTAAACATGACAGACTGTCATAGAAGCCAAGTGACCACAGCTGCCTGGAGTAAAGCAGTTTTCCAGGAGAACCATTTACACAAAAGTTCTTTGAAAAGTTTCACGCAGACGTTCAAAGATCCAGATGTTTAAGATCTGGGTGAGTGATTTAGACACAGAGGAAGTTCAGGATGTAACAGAAACATCCAGGAGAAATGTGTGTGTAAAAACACCCAGTTACTAGGTATATAATATCACTCCAAGTTTCTTTCTGAAAAGGGCACTTCTTTGGTTTTTTCTCTTTTTATAAGAATTTGTGTGGCGATTTTGGGGGGGCAGGTAAGGGAAGTGTCTCCTTTCATCCCCTGTGGTCAAATTCACTGTGAGACTGAGTACACACACCTTTCCCCCTCTGCCCGCAGTTTGAGCTCTGGGCAGCAACCTTCCTGTTTTTTTGGAAACTCTGTTTTAAAAAAAATTCCGGGACCAGAATTCTGGCGTTCTCCAACCCTGTTGCTGAGGTCTGGTAGCCTCATGCTCTGCTCCCCAAGACAGGCAGTGCTTGGATTTTACAAAGCAGTGAGGAGGGAAAAGCTGGGAGTGCAGCTCTAGCCATCAACTGTGAGGCACATCAGCTGTGGGGACCATCAGCAGAGAGGCACATGGGGGGAAGGGTGAGTGTCTGGTAATTGGGTAGAGTGTATGTGGGGAGGTGGGGGGTAAGCCAAGAATATCAAGAATTCATGAGGGGGGTGTGAAGTTCCTGAGAGATATCAGTCCCAGTTCCTGTTTCTCGCAAATTCTCATGAGAAGCAAAACTGTTTCTTGTTTCAGCCCTAGTCAGCAGCCTCATCCTGAATAAGGTCAAAGATGGTTGATGTTCCATTTGCCACTGACTTCGCATTTAGTACTGAACCTGCAGCATCATTTGCCATTTTGCTTTTTGTTGTAAGCTTTTTGGCATGTCTGCTGCCAGTTCACCAACAATGTCTGTCAGCTTGCGGTTCTTTCTAACATGTTGCAGACATTTACGGCATTTTATGACAATTCTGATACTTTGAAGCAGTTCCGATACTTTGTGAAGCTGGTGGAATGTGAGAAACTTCTGCTCGTAACATTTTCCTACCATGCTAGCACTGAGCATGCTCAATTGGTTTGGGCACGCTCAGTAGCAGCAACTGAAACCAACTGCACTTTACTTTGCCCTCACCTAATCCCTGAGTTTTTCCTGTGTAACCTAGTCGAGCCTGAGTCACAAAGAGGGCAGAATAGCTGGTGGTTTGGAGTTCAGTGATGGGAGCAACTTACATGAGGCCCAAGAGGGAGGTGAAAATGGAGCCTCGAAGGGGCTGTATTCCAGGATGCCCCTTCCCCCATGCCCAACCTAGATGAGCTGGGAGTGGTGGCAGGCTCCTCCTCCCACCCCTCTTCCCAGCTAGGTCAGTGACCAGAGCAGATTTTCTCTCAGCCACCTGCCTCCCCACCTCCCACACAGCAGGGGACAGGTCCATCTCACCTAGGTCCTACACTCCTTTTGCAGAAGTGGTGCACCAACACTGCAAAGAGTGCCTTCCACCCTCTTGATCCACCCCTCCCTCCCTCCAGGCAGGCAATGGGCTGCCTCTACAGGCTTACTGCTTTTAGCATGTGTGTGTGTGTGTGTGTGTGTAGTGTCAAGACAAGCCCCGGACATGCTTCCCCAGGGCTCTATCTCCCCAGGGCTCTAATATCTGGTCCTTAGATCCAGTTCTCCCTCCCCCCATGGTCTTCCAAGCACCAAAAGACAGTCTGAGATCAGGGTGGGATGAGAGGGCAAGGTTCCTTTCATATGGGCTGCCTGCCTACAGGTAAGCATTGAGGCACCTGCTATTTACAACACTTTCCATAATTTATGGCACTTTCCAAGAAGGCAAAAGGCAAGGTCATCAAGCGGCAGCAAACAGCGGATCAGGTATCGGACAGTACAGGGGGACCCACATGAAGGAAATCATGATGGATGGGTTCTTTCTGATGGAATTTTCCGTAACTGCGATGTGTAGTTTCAGCTTTAGTTGCATTAAACAACAACCACTTCAGATCACGGACCCCACTGGCTTCAACCCCCAAATATCTCAAGTTTCTTCCCCTCCTTGCTATACCTCCAGATGGCAAGCACAACCCCAATTGGTTCAAAAGCTGCCCTATTGCCCACCTTCTCCAAAGAGGTTTCCCTCTGTGGCTCCTGATAACTATTTCTTATTAACCCCCAAGCATAATAATTGTCACAGGGAAAACAGCTCTCTAGGGGGACAGGTGGCTGGAGATCATACCCCGAGCCCAGCATCCCCAGAGGTGGATCAGCAGCAAAGGCATGGGGGGGGGAACCCGCACCCCATAATCCCTCATGCCTATACTCCCCTTTCATTGGGGGGCCATTGCACCATCCACCTCCCCCAAATCCCTCCCCTTGCCCCCCACATATCTCACCCACCCCTCTTCCCCGGTGCCCAATTCCCCCCTCTAACCAGGGGCCCATGACATTTCCTTCTACCCCCATCCCAAATGCCCAAATTACCAAGACCCCCCTCCCAGAGGGGTCATGGAATTCTCTTTCCCACCTGACTGGCTATTCCCAAATTACACCCAACCCCATTCCACCATCCTACCCTCTCCTTACCTTGCACCTGCCAACACTCCCCAGTCCCACCCCTGTCGATACCCATACTCCCTCAATTAAAACAACCTTAAAAACAACTTTAAAATACTAATAAAGGTACATGCTATTTTGGAATTCTATCATCATAGCAAAATATGGGATGAGATTTCATTGCAACAGATGCATCATTTTTCAAGCTATGTAACTGTGTAAACAAAATGCATGTCAGGTTGGACTCGGTACTTCTTGTTCTCATTTTTCATCAGCAAGATCCTAGCCAAACAAGGAGTTGGTGTCATCGAATTTATTATTTCACAAAGTTTTTTTTCATTTCTCTTTGAGTTGAATAGGGTATTTTGGCAGTGTCAGTGCTCCCTTCAAGCTGTGAAGAAAATGAAGATGAGAATGGAGAAGCACAGGACTGGACTTTTTGATATTTGGCTTTGTGGGACTGGAACTATCTGTAAAAATAGATGAGGGGGGGTGTGCCACATCTCGCTGGCCTGGCCCATGGTGGTAAATCACAGCCTACATGGCCCAGTCTGGGGAGGTGCACTGAACAAATGAACCCATGGCTGGAGAACCATCTCACCACCCACATGCCTTGGGTAGGGTGGAGAGGTAAACAAACATGTGGCTGGCCATCCTCGCCCATGCCGTGCTCACATCGCCCTGCCCCTCAGCATGCTGGACAGCTATAGTGACCAGCCATGGTGCTTGGCCGTGGCGGCTTTTACCCTGGGGTGGATCTGGATGGGCAGAGCAAACATGATAGCCTGCATTGACCAGCATAGGTGGCCTCTAGCTCGGGAGGAGATGTCTGAGATTTTCTGAGGGCACAGCTCGGGCTAGTCACATATCCACTCCGGTGCAGTACCAGGCCAACATCTGGTGTTGCCTAAGCAGATGTGCCAGTGGATCTCGGGCTAAAGTGGACCAAATTGGGCCACCATCACATCTGTTTTTAGTCAATGAGGCTAAGTGTCATGATGGGTATGGGGCTATGGCTGTGAAAGGGCAGATCCCAAGAGGGAACACAGAATAGAGGAGTCAGCAGCAAATAATTTGTTGATAGTTGATCCTAATAAGCATCTCCAAGGGTATGACAAGGCATATTGTACTGCTAGCCTTCTTTGTTTGCTAGGTTCTTTGGCCAGATTTCTTTCTCTACCATGATCAAGACAAAAAACATTAGTCCAATGCAGAGCCAACTGAAAAGGCATTAGATGGATTTAAACACCTTCTAGTGCAATGAAAACCAACCTTATCAAGAAACTCATTCCTTATATCATGACAACATTCAGCCTTGAGCCTTTAAACATGCTAGAAATTTCATTAAAGTGTGTATTCCATGTTTAACTGTGACACTGAACTTCTGACATAGAATTATTCATTATTATTACTATTATTATTTTATGATTTGTTTAGCTCCAGCAATGTGCCTAGTGCCGCTGAATAGTTGCTATAATACACAGATCCCTGTCCCAAGGGGCTTACTATCTAAATAGGATAAGGGGAGGGGCACATGGGGAGTGACAGACATAGATTAATGAAGTCAAGGAGTTACAGTTGCAAGCACTTGGTTTAGTTACAGGGGAAGAACAGATCCAGTCCTGTCATAAAAAATGCAAATGATCATTTTCAGACTCAAGAGTCAACTTTGCAATGCAAATGTTCAGATTTCTTTCCCAGCTACAGAACAAAGTGAGTTTATTGCCCACATGTAGCAAAACCATTAACTCCTGATCTTACTGAAAATTCATCTGTATGAACTTGACCTCCTAAATCCTGTCAATTGTGGGATCACAAGCTAGTCATCTAAATTGGCTTTAGTTTATGGCTACCAGCTAGAAGACACCATAAAGACTTGCACAGGCTATATTATTGGCTTTCCCACAACTACTTTGTTAGCTTCTACATTGTGTGAAAGTACATATTCCCATGGAGGGAGATTTTCCAATTGAGCTGTTTTCTTTTGAACATCTGTTCAGCTATCACCGGTAATATCAAAACCTATCATCAAGGTTCTCAGCATCAAGAAGGAACCATTGAAGATAAAGTGACTGGATGATTCAGTTGCAGAGATGACATGCCATTGCTGCAATGGTTGGATGATACAGAGGGTGATTTAGACACAGCCATTGTAATGTCGCATTTTTTGCAGTCTTGGAAAAGGGGTTATTAACCCTTTGCTGGTGTATGATTTTACCAAGATCAGGCTTGGCTAAGACACATCATAAAACTTAAAAGGGTAATAAAATACACAGAACAAATGGAAAATAAGATTCTTAGCAGTCATTTCACTTAAAAGGTGTCTGAAACAAAAAATAAAGCACAAGAAATTGAGGATTGATATGACAGGAAGGAAGGAGGGACAGAAGTGGGAGCTCACTATTGCTTCCCCTGCAACTAACCATATTTTTTCTTATAGCCAAAAAATACTCGTAAGGCTGAAACTGTATCCTCTTCAAACTGGAGCTTGTGTTTTTGCTGCGTGGGGTTTTTCTTCCATCACAAATGGGAGTGTGCATTTTAATGCTTATAAAAGTGAAATACCAAGTGTGCTCTGAATAGATACTATGCAGGAACCTTAACACTGCTCTGCAGTAGTTCTTCAGCAGGATCATAAAAATAGTAGGGATGTGCGAACGCGGTTTGGAAGTTTGGGAACCAAACACCAAAACCCCCAAACAGTTCAGGCATGTTCAGGTGTGTTCAGATGAGTTTGGGCGGGAAAAAAACTGGCTGGTAGGCCTGAGGGGGTGGTGGTCAGATGAGGAGGGTTG
This sequence comes from Sphenodon punctatus, assembly GCA_003113815.1. NCBI lineage: Eukaryota > Metazoa > Chordata > Lepidosauria > Sphenodontia > Sphenodontidae > Sphenodon > Sphenodon punctatus. Next base: position 2,072,490 of record QEPC01007587.1, read on the forward strand.
GAGAGGCTTGGACTAGCAGCCAGTCTACCCAATCACCATCCCTCTTTTCCTCAGACCATTGTCTTGGCAGTCTGCAATTGGCCACAGACTAAGCTGCACAGAGCCAATGGGGCTTGTGGTAAGGCAGGCGCAGCAAGTAGCAAAAGTCATTGCCCTCCCCCCCTTCCATATCATTCTGAGCTAGCCACTGATCCTGTCAGCAGGCATTTTCAAAACTCTCCCTCTCCCAGAAGTTTGTGTTCCTCCTAATCCATTGCAATCCTCCTCCTATTTCACCCATTTCCAAACATTTACCTCCATAGTTTCATTTATTTAGATTAGATTAGATAGATTTAGGTGTTATACTCGGCATCAAGGAGCAGCCACTACAGCTCCAGGTCCCACCCTCAGGGTTCTGGGCCCTACGTTACAGGCAAGCAGGGCTGTCATTCCACTTCATCCAGAATCTGCCACTCCTGTCCCAGGTCCTACCATCAGGGTTATGGGGCCGTCATTCTGCTCACAGAGAGCCATCATTCCACCACATCAAGAAACAGCCAGCCACTCCAGCTCCAAGACCCACCATGAGTGTTCTGGGGTCTACGCTCCAGGCAGGAAGGGTTGTCATTCCACTTTACTGTCTGCAAATGTTCCACAGATGCCAGCCAGCCTACATTCCAGGAAGGGAGAACTGTCATTCCACTTCATCCAGAAATTGCCACTCCAGTCCCAGGACCCACCATCAGGGTTCTGGGGCCTACATTCTAGGAATGGAGGGCAGTCCATCCATGTCATTCAGAAGCTGCCACTCTAGTCCTAGGACCCACCATCAGAGTTCTGGGGCCATCATTCCACTCACAGGAAGCTGTCATTCCACTGCATCAAGAAACAGCCAGCCACTCCAGCTCCAGGACCCACCATTAGGGTTCTGGGACCTACTTTCCAGTCAGGGAGGGCTGTCGTTCCACTTCACTGTCTGAAAATGCTCCACCGATGCCAGCCAGCCTGCAACACCCAGCCAAGTAGGCGTGCAAGCTACCGAGTTCTGTCCGGGTCTCTGCCGCTGCTCCACTGATGCCAGCCAGCCTGCAATGCCTGGCTAAGTATGGGTGCAAGCCGCAATTACTGTGCCCTGGCGATCCAATGTCTGCTGCTGGTACTGCACATCAGCCATTTGCTCCTCCTTCTTGTAGATGGGCATAGCTCGGATAAGTGTGCCGGCCCACGGGGGATTGGTGTCCATGAGATTCACCACCAGGCAAGGCTTGACCAATTTGCAGTAGAGCTTCTTGAGATCGGTCGACTACGATGCCAGCCTGTAACGCCCAACCAAGGAAGGGTGCCAGCGACCAAGCCCTGGCCAGGCCTCTGCCACTGTTCCACTGATGCCTGGCAGTCTGCAACACCCGGCCTCTGATGCTGTTGCTGCTGCTGCTGCTGCTGCTTTTGTGTCTCAGATGGCCAGCCATGCCCCCACGGGCACCCCCCAGGGGCCAAGCGCAGAGCCTGCCTGACCGGCCAACCCGTGGTGCCAAGCCCCAAGCCTTCTTGGTCTCTGCTGCTGCTGCTGTGTCTCTGATAGCCTGCCATGCCCCCACAGGCACCCCTGGAGCACCCCAAGCCTCCACCATGGCCAAACTTTCTGAACGTTTGGGGGGGGGTCTGAACTCCGCGGGACCAAACCCACGAAACTGAAGCAAGTTTTTAGTCCAAACATCTGAATACTGGTCTGTTTGCACATCCCTAAAAAATAGAATTGGGTGAGGCACATCCACTAGGAAGTTCAGGCTGGAAGGTACAGTCATGAGGGGAAGGGAGGCAAAATTAAGAGTGAAAGGGTCTGCTGTGTCTCTGATAGCCTGCCATGCCCCCACAGGCACCCCTGGAGCACCCCAAGCCTCCACCATGGCCAAACTTTCTGAACGTTTGGGGGGGGGTCTGAACTCCGCGGGACCAAACCCACGAAACTGAAGCAAGTTTTTAGTCCAAACATCTGAATACTGGTCTGTTTGCACATCCCTAAAAAATAGAATTGGGTGAGGACACATCCACTAGGAAGTTCAGGCTGGAAGGTACAGTCATGAGGGGAAGGGAGGCAAAATTAAGAGTGAAAGGGTCTGTCTCCCACACCCCAAATTCTGGGTGGAACATGGTCTGTGTCTCCCATTCCTCCAGTTTTGTGTGACAGGTCAAAGGGTGGAGCTTTGGAATCACCATTTTGTTATTTTACAGCTTTTCAATAGTGAATTCCAACCATCCCTGTCATCCTAACTTTTGAGCTGAGTTTGTCAAGCAATCATTTGAAATAGGGAGGTGATTTTTGGAATATGGACAATTGAGAGTAAAGGTAAAACATCTGGACTTTTCCCTTGGTGGCCCTCAGTGCATGAATTAGGATCTTAACTTCATAATGATGACTTCGGTAAAGGAACTTGTCACCTAGTAATCACTTTTATTGGTTGTACAGTTGATTCTAGTAGATGACCTTCCAAAAGAAACACAATTTTGTGGATTTTTAGATAATATATAAAAGTGGTGTGCAGTTTGTTTTTGTTTTATTTAATTACTAAAATGAATGATGTCACTTGTATTTTAGTAATTTAAATATGAAAATGACACACTATGGTAAGAAAAATCGACAAAAACTAAGAAAAAAATCATTCTTTTTGGTCACCAAAATAATAATAATAATAAAATATTAAAATGAAAATTAAAAATGCATGTGAAAAATGGCTATCAGGGCTATTCTGTGCATCTGCATTCTTTCCCAAAATGGCACAGGAAGCTTGTCAACACTTTCAAAAATGGTTGTCAGTCTGCATAATAGGCAGTCATTTTGCTCATGTGAAGTCTGGCTGCCATATTACAAAATGGTGCTAATCCTATCAGCACAATATTGGGAAAGGGCTGCACATGTGCAGAAATGGTCCAGTGATCATTTTGCGCATGCACAGTGATTTTTTGATTTTTTAAAAATACATCAAAACTCCATACAAAACAACAAAAACAAATGTTTTCCTTCATGAAATTCCCTGGAAACAAAGGGTTTTTCGTAAACGAAAATTAAAACAATAACAAAAATGAACAGGGGTGCCTCCTGCACACCCCTAGTGTAAATAATAATAATAATAATAATAATAATAATATGTCAATTTTTTCTATGTCTTAATATTTGTGACATCATAGGAAATATTTTTGAAATCTTTTCAATCCATAGCTTGGTGTAAATTCAGTTGGTCTCCATTGCCAATAGCACTTTCTGACCTTAAAATCTTTGATTTCATATACTATCATGGGCAGGGTAATAACTGTGGCCAAGGCAAGGTGTTCCCAAACATTATTATTATTATTATTATTATTATTATTATTATTATTATTA
>QEPC01007587.1:2075924-2087861 GCA_003113815.1 Sphenodon punctatus
ATTATTATTATTATTATTATTATTATTATTATTATTATTATTATTATTATCCCACCCCCCCTCCTGCCACAGGCAGCCCAGGGCCGCTAACAACAATACTCGATATAAAAACAATAAAACTACAACAAACAATTAGAATATATTCCTTAATACATAACAATAATAAAAACACAAAACCCCACTCCACCCTCCCAATCCCTACTCCCTATCCAACCCCTCCTTCACCCCTTTCCCTCTCCAAATGCCTGATGAAACAGCCAGGTCTTATAGTTCTTATGAAACGTTGGGAGGTCTGGGGCCAAACGTGCCCCCACCAGGAGAGAATTCCAGAGGTGTGGTGCGGACACCAAGAACGCTCTATCCTGTGTGGTCCCCTGGGAAACCCGGGGGACCTCCAACAAGGTGCCCCCAGATGACCGCAGGGGCTGGTCCAGAGCCTGGGGAGTGAGGTGACCGCGCAAGTAAGCAAGGCCCAGGCTGTGTAAGGCTTTAAAGGTCAAAACCAACTCTTTGAATCAAGTCCAAAAGACTACTGGCAGCCAGTGCAGAAATCCGAGCACTGGTGTTATGTGCTCCCAGTAACCCAGCCTGACCAAGAGCCAGGCTGCCATATTCTGCACCAGCTGCGGCTTCCATGCCATCACCATAGGTAGCCCCATGTAGAGTGCATTGCAATAGTCTAACAGAGAGGTAATAAAATCATGGATAATTGTAGCCAGGTCCGGAGCCAAAATCATTGACCGAAGCCGCCGCACCAGATGTAATTGGCAGAAGGCACTCCTCCGCACAGCCTCCACCTGGAGATCTAGGCAGAGCTGCGCATTGAGGAGTACTCCCAGGTTCCACACCTGGGTAGTCAGCGGTGGACAGATCCCATCAATTGAGGGAGCCATCACATCCACCGACTTACCCACTAACATTACCTCCATCTTGTCAGGATTCAGACGCAATCAATTAGCCCTCATCCAGTCCCCCACAGCTGTCAAACACTGGGTAAGCACAGAGACAGCTGAGATAAGCATTTATATAGCACCAGCGATCATGTACCTGGCACTTTACAAAAAACAAGATAAACACAGTCTGTGCCTGAGACCTTACAATTGAGACTTTAATATAATTCTGTGACCCCCAGACAGCAACAAAGACATGCACGTATGGACATTAATGATAGCATTTGGATTAAAATCACAGATTTAGATCTGTAATTTTTGGATTAATTACGGATTTGGATTCAGATCCCATTTAAGTCATTTCCCATTAAAATTAAAGGGAAATTTTCCCATTGAAATGCAAAATGGCCACTGCGGCTGTATGCACAAAATGGCCACCAACCTAACCAAAAAGGAAGTAGCCAAGTTGACATTGATGCCATTTTGATTAAAGACAGTGACCATTTTGCATATGCTACACTGGGGCTATTTTGTATGCATGCAAAATGGCTGCCACCCTTAACCAAAAGGCAGTGATGGCAATTTGGCTGCCACCCTTTTGGTTAAGGGTGGTGGTCATTTTTTACATGTGTGTTGTGGAAAACTGAGCTCGGCAACATGCTGTGGCAAGAAAGCCTGCCAAGAGCTCTCCCTCCCCACCCCCACAGTAGAAGCAGCCCAAAGGTGTTTCAATAAAAACCTATGAGGCTGGTAAATAAATGCCAGGGGCCCAGGAGGTGGGGTGGCAGGAAAAGGGATCCACAGCTCTGGATCTGAAACTGGTATGGATGGAGCTTGGATTGCAGATTAATCCATAATGGCCCATTATGGGTGGTTACAGATTAATCGAAATCTGGAATGCCCATCCATAATGGACACAGATACCATGACTTCACTTGTCATCCCAACCCAAAGTTTGGGAACCTCATTTCTAGACTGTCTCTCTAGCAATGCTTAGTTCAAATATGGGGGATTCAAACAAAGCAATTATATATTAACGGAGTTGGCAAAGATTCAAAGATTCACAGATTACACTTCCAGACCCTGACAAATAACTGGAAGCTATGGCAATTGTTGAACCATCTTCCACTAGGGATGGGCGAACAGATTGTGGTTCAGGTTCGGGTGTTTGGTTCAGTCGGGTTCGGTTTGGGCATTTGGTTCAGGTATTCGGGTCATTCACCGGGTTCGGGTTCGGCCGTTTGGGTTAGGCATGTTTGGTTTGGGCGTTCGGTAAAAGGTATCGCGAGATGCCATGATTGCACCAGAAACTAGAAATTCGAGTGCGTGCAGAACTGTGTGGCAAGAGAGTTTGTGTTTGGCTGGCTGGCTGTTCAGTTTCATGTGTTTTGGCTGTGTTTGGTTTGGCTGTGTTATTTTGGTTGGTGAGTGTTGGTGGGTGACTGTTGTTGTTGGTCTGTGTGTGCACTTTAAAAAAAAAATGATGAAGACTGTTGTCTTGATTCCCCGGCTGGATGCTAACTTGGTGCTCCTGGAGTTGGTGGTGGTGGTGGTGGAGGAGGAGGAGGAGGAGGAGGAGGAAGTGTTCACTGGCCCAGCCCCTGGACCGTCGGTGGTGGTGGCTGGCTCCTCAGTTGAGGAGCAAGTGGTGGGCACAGGAGGTGCTGCCAGGTTTGTAAATTTTTTTTTACTTTGAGGACATGAAAGGCTCTATCCATTAGAGCGAGCTCGCTGGCGTGTGAGTGGGTGCATGGGTGGTGGGCATCAGTTAGGCACAGACAGGGCATCAGCGGGTAGCAGCGGATGTCTGCCAGAGAGAGAGAGGGTACTGTAGTGTGGGAGACTTTTCCATCATTCAGGGATGAGCACGAGCATCACCCCCACCCAAACATGTGTCAGGCTAGCAAGGGTCTCCACTATCCAGTTGCGATCCCTACGCACCCCCAAATAAGGGCAATTTTGCACGTGCCAGCCAGGGTATCTCCATTGCCATCCCTAGCACCCAAAGGAGGGCAGGATTTGCACATGTCATCCAGGATTTGCACGTGTCTCTCCATTTGCCATCTCTCCCTAGCAGCACCCCAAGGAGGGAAGAATTTGCATGTGCCAGCCAGGGTTCTTCCATTTGCCATCCCTAGCATCCCCTAGCATCCCAAGGAGGGCAGGATTTGCATGTGCCAGCAAGGGTTTCTCTATTTGCCATCCCATCCCTAGCATCCCCTAGCACCCCAAGGAGGGCAGGATTTGCATGTGCCAGCCAGGGTCACATCTCCCGTTGCCATCCCTAGCACCTCAAGGAGGGAGGACTAGAGGCATCATCATAAATGTTTGATATTACTTTGGTGTTCTTAATGTGTTCCCATTTCAGAGAGGAATCAGATGCCGGCCCCAGTGCTGGTGCCAGGCCAAGGAGGACCCCTAGGCGCAGGTCACCAGTGACACCCCCAGACTTTCGGCAGAGAAGGTCGGATATCTGGAGGTTTTATGAGAAGGGTGACGGAATCGCCATCTGCAAGGTAAGTCATGGTGACTGGAACAAAAGGGAATGGATTGCCTTATGATCTTTTAGGAATGGAAGTCCCCTGCAGAGAGAGATCGGCCACCCACCCACCCACTTGTGGAGACAGAATGCAGGCAGGGATTGACAGACCATTGGTATGGCACAGTATGGCACTTCTTATGTTCCTATCTTTTTATGCTCTTTAGACCTGCCACAAACAATTCAGGCAGCAGCGTGAGGGGACCACCTTGGGGCTCATTGCCCACATTGAGAGAAGACATGGCTTGATGGTGAGGCGGCAACCTGACTCTGTCATGGACCAGGTGAAACAACATCAGCCCCAGAAGTGCCAGAGGAGACACCGTCAAAGGCCTTCCCCCTCAACCAGCTACAGTGAGGAAACCGTAGAGGAGGAGGAGGAGGAGGAGGAGGAGGAGGAGGAGTCAGCCACAGTAAGGGCTTTTAGGGCTCAAGTGCAGAGGCCCAGCAGGGACTGCATGGTCAGCATTAACAAAGTGAAGGACCAGCTGGTGGAATGCTTTAAGAAGCTGGAGGTATGGGAACGCCAGGTTAAGGCATATTCCCAGTACCTCCCGACGGTGATAGATAGAGTGGACCTCCACCTGCAGTCAATGTCAAAGTGGCAGGGGGCCATGGCTGGGGCAGTGGACTTCGTAAAGAAAACGGCTACCAAATGCTGCAAGACATGCCTGCCCTTAGGGCCCACGAACACATTTTTCCATTCCCCCTTGTTCCTGGGGACAGGCCCACATAAAACTATATTAAGTTTCCTTTATTTTTTTTTATATATAAATGTTTGGGTTTTGTTTTATAATGTTGTTGTTGTTGCTGTTAATAAATTTATTGTTGTTATTGTTACAAGCTTTGTTTGACCTCCAATTATTTATCCCTATGTGCTGAAGCTCTGGCGGACAGGTAGCAGAATCTCATACAGCTTGTCGATCCATACCAGAAGCACCTGGCACCACATGTAGTTTAGGAAAGGTTCATTGACCCCAAGATGTGCCAGCAGCAGGGTCTCAACTTGCAGACAGGCCCCCAGGAAGGGCAGGGCTTGTGTCTGTGTGGGTGTGCCAGAGAGAAAGAGAGACAGGCTCCTAGGCAGTGGGCAGCGTGTGCTGGTGGTTAAACAGTGGATTGCTGGTTGCCAGGGTACAGAACCCTTTGCACAGATTGCATTTTTATGGGCATGGTGGGTGGGGGACTTTGGCAGCAGCAGGTTGCCAGGGTACAGAACCCTTTACACAGACAGAATATAGGCCTGGGGGGGCTTTGGAAGCAGCAGCAAACATGGGTTGCTGGGGCAGACAGGCAGCATGCCATGAGCGGCATTCAGGCAGGCTTTGAGCTTGGCAACCTGGGATGGCAGGCAGGCAGTCACGGCAGCTTGACATGAGAGGCAGGCATGTAGGTGAGCAGAGGCAAGCTTTGATCTGGTAATGGCAACCTGGGTGGGAAGACAGGCAGTTACAGCAGCTTGGCATGAGAGGCAGGCAGGCAGGTGGTCTAAGGCAAACTTTGAGCTGGCAATGGCAACATGGGCAGGCAGACAGGCAGTGTGGCATGAGCGGTAATCAGGAAGGCTTTGAGCTTGGCAGCCTAGGCAGACAGACAGACAGACAGCATGGCATGATTGGGAGCAGCAGCAGCCATCAAGCTTCCCAGGTACAGACCCCTTGGATGGCACAGACAGCATAACGGCCTGGGGGCCATTGGCACCAGCAGACATTGGTTGCCAGGGTACAGAATCCTTGGCACAGATGGCATATAGGCCTGGCCTGGGGGCCATTGGCACCAGCAGACATTGGTTGCCAGGGTACAGAATCCTTGGTATGGACAGCATATAGGCCTGGAGGCCATTGGCACGAGCAGCAGCAGACATTGGTTTCCGGGGCAGGCAGTCAGGTGGCGTGGCAGGGTTCAAGTTTTGAAACCTGGGCGGGTGGGCAGACAGGTAGCGTGGCATGAGAGACAGTAGGGCAGGTGGACTTGGGCAGGCTTTGAGCTAGGAAACCTGAGTGGGCAGACAGGCACCTTGGCATGGAAGGCAGGAAGGCGGACTGAGCTTTGAGCTTGGCGGCAAGCTGGGTGGGCAGACAGGCAGTGTGGCATGGGAGGCAGTAGGACAGGGAGGCTGGGACATTGGAAGCAGGGCACTCAAATAGGCTAGCAAAGACCTGTGAAGCGCGAGAGAGCGCAAGCCAGTCAGCGTCATATAGGCGGGCTGAGATTGTGTAGCCATAGGCTGGCTGGCAGGCTTACAGTTTGTTTCCCAATGCCACCCTGCATCATGAGGTCAGTCAGATAAGGCGTCCGAGGACATCTAGTATGAGAGAGAGAGAGAGAGAGATAGAGAGGGTGCCAGGCATTGGGAGAGAGGGGCAGCATCTCAGCAGCACAGGAGCAGTAGTCTTAGCCCAGTTTGAGGAGGAGGAGGAGGAGGAGCATCATGAGGTCAGTCAGATAAGGCGTCCGAGGACATCTAGTATGAGAGAGAGAGAGAGAGAGAGAGAGAGGGTGCCAGGCATTGGGAGAGAGGGGCAGCATCTCAGCAGCACAGGAGCAGTAGTCCTAGCCTAGATTGAGGAGGAGGAGCTGCCCCATCTCAAGACTGCCCCTGGCAAGGGATGGTGTGTGCCACTACAACATCACTCCTTGTCTAGGGGCAGCTTGGAGAATCCCAGCAGCAGAAGGTTGACCTTCAAGAAGAGCAACTGCTCCACCAGCTTGGCCCCCAGTCTCAGGCAGTAAGGGAAAAAATGTCCCCTGCCACAGAGAACATCCGCTCGCTGGGGACACTGGTTGGTGGACAGGACAGGATACCCTTGGCCACTTTCGACAGGGGCGGCCACAAGTTGGCCTCGCCAGCCCAGTAGGCCAAGGGATTGCTCCTGGGATCAATGCAGGGCTCCTCCTCAAGGTAGCTCTCCACTGCTCCTGAGGCGCCTTCATACTCCCTCAGGTAGCTCTGGGTGGGCACCACCTGCCCCACTGCACTCAGCCATGCTGCTTGCCCTATTGTGCATGGCCCCATGCTCCCCAGAGTGGCCTGCACACAGGAGGAGCTTCTGGCAATAGGGGTGCTGCTGCTGCTCATCCTGCTGCTGGTGCTGCTGTTATCAGTAGGGCTGGGGGCATGGATAGACCCGCCTGGCTGAGAGGGGTGGCTGCTCCCACTCCCACCATCCCCAGAGGTGTCCTGCTGAATAGCCCACTCTGCCTTCTGGACCCTCTGCACCAGCGCTTCCTTCCAGAGGTTATATAGCACTGACTCACGTGCCATACTGCCCTTGATCCTGGGGTCCAGCATGGTTGCCAGCAAATAATCCTCCTCGGGCAGCAGCTCATCAAAGCACGCACTCAGCCCCACCTTCAGCTTGCATGCAACGTCAATTGCCTCATCTGACATCCTCCTGCCCTGAGGGCCACAATCCTGCCTCCCCAGAATCTCGTCCAGGCTGCTGCGGAGACTATGGACCAGCAGGGTCACCTGGCTGAGGGTGGGAGTGGAGTTGCTCAAGGTCTCCGTCATGGCCAGGAACGGTCTCAGAATGAAGACCGTCTGAACAATCATCTCCCATTCCTCCCTGTTGTACCCTGGAGGTGCCTCTATGTCTGTTTCCAGTTCAAGCTGATGCAAGACATCTTTCTGCTCCAGAAGCCGCTCGAGCATCAGAAAGGTGGAATTCAACCTGGTGGGCACATCCCTCACCAGTTGGTGTGCTGGGGAGTGTTGATGTGCCTGCTTCTCCCAGAGGAGCTCACTGCCCTTCACGCAGCAGTTGAAGAACCCCTATAGCTTCCTCCGCCTGTTCACCAGGGAGCTAAGGGTGCCTGGCCCAATTCTCTTATCCCCCACAAGCCCAGAGCATCCTTGACCATGAGATGGAGGGTGTGTGCGGCACAAGGGATGGTTGTGAAGCCCCCATCATGGACTGCCTTTAGTATATTGGCCGCATTGTCCATGACCACACACCTCTTGTTGAAGGCCACGCCTGGCGTGACCCACTCCCTCAGCATGGTGGCCAGGGCTGCCTTGAGGTTATTGGAGGTGTGGGGGCTGTGTCATGTATCTTGCATGTAGATGTCACTGGGGCAGGGACATATGGGTACGCTTACACCAAGGTTTGCCCTGAGGAAGGGCACACGCCCTGCAAGGAAGAATCCCATCAGGATAGTGGATGGGTCTTTACCTCTAATTAAAGAGAACAGACCCCTATCATCATAGGGCATGGGATTCCAGGAAAACCAAGGTCTTCCCCTACAATCCCTTCTACAATCTCGCAAAGGGAGGGCAATAGGTGGGACAAACGTGAAGACTGGTGTAAGGGTATAGGGCAGTGGGGAAAGCTAGGATCATGTGAGGAAGGATGGGAGCACGCACGCAGTGAGGCCGGGATGGCCCATGAAGGGAGGGGGCAGTGGAACCAGGGACACACACACACGCTCACCTTACACTCCCCGCACGCACTCACTCTCTCTCGCAGCACTGGGGATGAGAGGAAGGAAGGTCCAGGCGTTCAAGCTAAGTTTCAAAGGCAGTCAAGTATACACACAATCTCCAAACGGGGGCCAGTTTGTCTGCAATCACCAGCACTGCTGCCCTGGTGCCACTGGTTTTTACACCTGAAGCCCCACCCCCATGCATACTCTCAGACACTCCGAGTGCTGAGGCAGGGGTGGGGGAATCCCCACGTCATGTCCCAACATCAGGGGCATGGTCTCAGACCGGGGCCTGGGCTCAACAGGCGCTGTTCCTACTGCCTCCTTGGGAACCCACACCTCCAAAGGGGGCGGGGTGGTCATGGATTGGGGCTGCTTCTGCCGCCACCGAGCGGCATCCCCACAGGACCGAGGCCAAGTCTGGGCAGTGGAGCTGACAGTAGGCATATATGTTTGACCATCTGTGTTTCAATGTATTGCTAATCAGAATTAGTCTCTCTGTATGATGACTTCTTAAAAAAGTTGTCCTATAGTGACCTTTCTACTGAACTCTTGACCAGATACTGGAAACTCAGCCTGTATACTGGAATAGACGATATAATAAAGTCTGTCTCTTAATGAAATTAACAGTTTCTGTTGACTAGTCTCAAGATACGTTACTCTCAGGCAGGGCAGGAAAAGGCCTTGTTTGTTTGGAGTTTACTCATTGTTAATCCTATCTTATACGATAGCAACCTGTTTAGTATGTATCAACAGGCTTCTTACTATGTATTTTGAGAAAAACCCCTCCCTGTCAGCAGTTTTGACCTGACGTCATTTTTAGCTGACCTTCAAGCATCTTTCATTCTATAAGAAGAGAGAGGAAAGATGGATTTTTCAGAAAGCTTCCTTTCCTGAAGCTTTTCTCATCTTTCATATGGCAGAATCGGGTAAAGGACTGGGTAATATGTTATATCCTATATGATGCATTGAGTCAACCATAGCAATAATACTTAGAGCATATGTTATATCTTATAGATGTTAAGATCTTTGAATTTGTAACAGAGCTGTTCTCTGAACAGAAATGTCTTTCTAAGTCATGTACTTTTAACTGACACTGTTTCTTTTGTACTATGTCTTTATTTGAACTTAAGTAAACTATTGCTTCATATTTTATAATATTCATAAGTCTCATAGTCTCATTTATAGAAATAAATTGGTCTTTACTATACTTTGCTGAGCTGGCTGGCTTATTAGCAAAGTGTAAACTCGAATTCGACATATTGGAAAAGAGCGCCCTATATCCAAACCAGATCATGTCACGCCTGGACCACTAAGCGAAAATTCCTTTTGGAGAAATTGAGGCACAACTCGGCAGCTGTCCATTACATGGGCCTGAAGCAGGGCCCACCTATACCCTGCTTCAGGGCCCCTCCTGCCACTGCCAAGCACTGCCTCTGGGTCCTGCCACCAGTGTGCTGACACTGCCAGGTAGGCATGCCGTGCATTCCTGCTGGACCACAGGTCAGTGGTGAAGTGGACCGTGGCCCCCCCATCCCCTGCCAGCTCCTCCCGCACCCACTTCTTCAAAGCCCTGTACAGCTGTGGCACCACAGTCCAACTCAGGGTGGAGTGGGAAGGAAGCTTAACGTTGGCCGCTAGGAACCCAATCAGCCTCTGGAAGCCCTTGTCCTCCACAATTGAGATGGGCTGCACATCCAGGGTAATCATTTCTGCCAACATGTGCTTCCCTTTCTCTTGGAAGCCAGTGCCATGGTGCCCTGCCGATGGCCTTGACATATTCCCCCACCCCAGCTCCTCCATGGTGGACTGACGGCACTTTTGGGGAGGCTCCTGCTGGTGTTCTGCCTCCCTAGCAGGAGGAATACCGCTCCTGCTGGTAGAGGCAGCAGTGTGTGCTGGTGCAGGATGCTGGTGAAGGACGCTTGCCCATTGAAGGAGACAGGGGCCTGGCCGCTGCAGTCTGGAACCTGCTGCAGTCGGGAAACTGCTCGCATCCACTTCCCCTGCCTTCTGCCTTCAGCAAAGCACTGTGGCATGACTTTAGGTGCCTTGCCATTGCCGTTGTCCCCAGGTTGCTGATCACCTGCCCACGCATTACCACCTTATTACACACAGTGCACTGCACAGCTCTGGGATCATCTGCCCACACCTGTTTAAAATGAATCCAGACTGAGGATTTCCCCTGCCCCTCCTGCCTTCTGACCCACCCCAGTTGACACACTGCTTCCAGCGCTGCTGAAAGGGGCAGAACTTGGTGGTACTGGTGAGACAGCTCTGGGAGGAGGGTAAGCCATCGCCTCTGTGGCACTAGTGTCTGCCTCTGATTCACTGTTCCCGGTCACTGTGATGTTGTCCTGTGAAGGGGAGTACTGTGACGCAGAGGCTTTACTGCTCGCCATGCTGCTGGCACTCTCCCTGTGCCCCACTCTATAGCTGTCACTGCTGCTGCTGCTGCTACTCCTCTCCCTACTGCCATTGCCCGTGGATCCGGCCCTGCCTCCAGCATCAGGGGAGGGATCCACTTGCTGCACCCGCCTCACCGAAACCCCCATTGGCTCAGTGCAGCCTAGCTCGTGGCCAATCGCAGACTGCGAAGCCAGTGGTCTGAGGAGAAAAGGGCTGTTGATTGGGCAGGCTGTCTGCTACTCCAAGCCTCTCCATCCCTGGTGCCTGGAAGTCTGCTCCTCAGCTGACTCCCCCTCCCTGTCACGTTTTTGCCTTCCAGTCACATTTTTCCCTCCAGAACCACCTGAACTCGGTCCAAACTGGCCGAACTGTTCGGTCATTTTGGAGTTCAGAATCAGTTTCGGTTCAGTCGGTTCGGGTTCGGTCGGCTGAACAGACTGAGTTCGGGCCGAAGTCCGAGCTTCTGAACCTCCATCCCTATCTTCCACACACTCATATGAAAGGGCAAAAAACAGAACAGGAAAAAACATACAAAAGTAGGGAAGAAGATGGAAAAGTGGAGATAGGTTAAGTTTGTAATTCATCCACTGGAATTCCATTTCAGTAGCATGCTTGTAACAATTACCCTGGCCTATCAATTGTTTTGATTTGCTTGTCTGCCATATGGCTTCCCATATTATTCAGAGTATCTTGTATATTTATGAGTGGATTATATGTAATTGGTTTGCATTTCAATCTCATCTCTCTTGAAATTAAATACTGTTTTGTTTGTGTATATGATGATTTTCATATGTGAGACATTCATTCCATCAAAAACAATAGGAGCATACAACATTGCCGAAGAATTAATGATAATCTGGGAGAAATTTTACCCTGCGGCAATGCCAAAGATCATTAACTCCAGCTGGTCATCAATTGTCAAGAAAATGCCCCCACGTAGAGGTCATTTGTGCTATTCAATTCCCCTTTGAAATATCAAGGGTGAATACTAATGGTGGGGCAGCATTTCCTGGAATAAAACTAAATAAATAACATGATTGCCTTTGCCAGGTGAAGAGTGAGAAACAACTGTTCAGTGTGAAATTAGCATTCCTCAAAACAGAGCTGTTTTTCCAGTTCACAAAGTGATCATCCCCAAGAAGGTTCAAAAGTATTTTAACCTCACTTGGTGAAACACAGGGTAACTTCATGTCAGGGGTGGGTCTTGAACCCATGGCTCTTGGGGTGCTGAGCAGGCTCTCCAGCACCCTGCACCACTTGGTGGGTTTGTGAGGGTGTTAGGTTTCCCCCCCTTCTGTCTCCCTTGTGTGCTTGCTCCCTGTGTGTCATGCCCCCTCCCAGCTATAGCCAGTTGCCTTAGCCCTGCCTCCCAGCTGCCTGGTTGGCCACAGGAAGTATTTAAGCCTTGGTGTGGCCACAGGAAGCTGGTGGAGCAACGTCTCTTACCCCCTTCCCATTCTTGTGTGGTATATGTGAGGAGTACTTGTGTTGGCTGTTGTGTGTGTGATTCTTCTATGTGTCCCCTCTGCATGTGGAAAGACTGTGGCTTGTTTCCCCTGTGTTGTGCGTGCCCCTTGCTTGCTTGTTTCCTCCCTGTCTTGTGCGTTCTCCTTGTTGGCTGTTCCCCCTGGGTTGTGTGTGCCCCTTGCTTGCTTGTTTCCTCCCTGTCTTGTG
>QEPC01007587.1:2087961-2142310 GCA_003113815.1 Sphenodon punctatus
ACACACACACACACACACACACACACACACACACAAGGGAAAGGTCGGGAAGGGGGCAGGGGCGCCTGGAAAAAATACAAGGAACAACGGGAGCAGGGGGGATACGGAAGAGGGGGGGCAACGCAAAGGGGCAGGGCAGGACACAGGCTGCAGAAACCCCCACCCCCACAGCAGCACAGTCCACATAGGCGCTCCCAC
The DNA here is from genome assembly GCA_003113815.1 of Sphenodon punctatus. Classification (NCBI taxonomy): domain Eukaryota; kingdom Metazoa; phylum Chordata; class Lepidosauria; order Sphenodontia; family Sphenodontidae; genus Sphenodon; species Sphenodon punctatus. The sequence continues at coordinate 2,088,160 of QEPC01007587.1, forward strand.
AGCAACACAGGCAGTCTCGGAAAGGGGGGGGCCAGGACCCTGGGACCAAGGCACGATGGGGGCCCGCAATGCACAGTGAGCTGGGTGGAGATGGTCCAGGAGGAAAACAGTGGCCCCACAGTCACAGAGGAGCAGATGGAGGACAGCCAGGACAGGCAGAGCTGTGCTGCAGGTCCAATGACACGCACCCCCCCAGTGGAAGCACCATGGCCCAGTCCGGGGGTGCCGTAACCCCCACATCACACAAGCACCCAAGAGGGGTGGGGGTGGGGGCATGCAGCAGGTGGCAGTGCCGGCGGGTGCGAACAGATAGCTGGACACGTGCGGGTCGGAGAGGCCACACAGGGCACCTCAACGAGGCACTAGGGACGGCAACCGTGGAGGGGGGCCAAGGGGTGCAGGCATACCGGGGAGGCCCAGAGCCACAGGCAGGGGCAGCAGCACGCCATGAAGCATCCTGGAACACACCACGGAAGAGACATCAGGGCAGGAGCAGCCAGTGGGGACCAGAGCCCCCCGGACCGGGGCAGGAGCCTGCATGGGGGCAGGACACCGGGGGGGGGCAGGAGGAGCACAGGGAGTCACAGGCTGCTGCTGGGGGCCACTGCGGGCCCAGGGTCCAGGTGCCCCACCCGGTGAACAAGGTGGGGCCAATGGAGCAAGCCCAGGTGGTACCCCAGCACAGACATGTGTTGCGTGATCAGGTAGTACGCCTCGAAGGGATCATGCATGGAGAGACCCAGCTGGACGTCCACATGGGATGACACCCCCAACAGGGCCGACATCTCCACCGCAGAAGGCTCCGGAACACAGCAGGCAGAAGAAGGGGGCCAAGGAAGATGTCCCAGCTCCAGCAGCCGGTGGTACACCACCCCATGGGTGCGCTGGTACCCACGCACCCTGTGAACACAGGAAAAGTAGGACACGGCCAAGGCAGGGCCACTCTCAGCAAGGCACACCATGTAGGCACTTAGCCCACACACAACCAGCGCAGAAACGGTCTCAGCCCCGGACCAGGGCACATGCGAACACCGCTTGTCCGGGATGCACCCCTCAGGGAAACGAACCAGTCTCAGGGTCTCCGTATGCATCCGGCAATCACGAGCGCTCGCCTCATAGCCGAAGTAGCAAAGTCCAGAGCTTAAGCTCTCAAAGGCACCTGCACAGCTGCCCGGGGTGCCCAGCAGCAGCTGCATGGCTGGGGTATGCCACAGGTCACAAAGAGACATGGTCTCACGGAAGGTCCAGATATGGGGGGCCCCATGGACGGGCAACCAGCCATGGTTTGGCACGACAGGGAGAATAACACAGAGGCCTGTGGGGCACACACATCCTCCAGGGCCGGGAGAGCCTCCGAGGGGTCCCAAGGCCAGGGAAAGTGGCCGCAGACCACAACATTGTAGCCCAACAGAGCAAGGCATGGGGTGCGGACCTGGCACTGTTGCAGAACACAATAGCGATCACACTGTCCGGCTAATCGCACCTCCAAGGCCATACTGTAGCAAACAGTGGGGGGAGGGGGGCGGGGTGGCGGTGGAGATGGCTAATGGAATGCAGCTTTCCAGGGAGCACGCAGACCCGCATGCTCATGCAGGGGTGAGGCCAGGAGCCCTGTCTGCCCGTGCACCCAATTACACACACGCATACCCTGGCCCCCCTTGGGGGGGGCACGGCCACCTAGGGGCCCACCCCTTGGACAGCCCTGCCATCAGAGGCCCTGTATAACTGCTCCCGTCCCCCCCTTGGTCCCCACCACCATGGAGCGGGACAGGGCAGCTGCCTATTGGGTGTACCTCACGCTCGCAGCTGAGTGGTTCCACGACCACACTGAGCAGCTGCACCTCCTGACCTCTGAGGTGTAACTGGCCATCTGGTTGCCCTGGCCCGGGTAGCTGCAAGGGGCCTCCGGGCCTACCACAGGTGCAGGAGAGCCCGTGCTTGACTCAGGGCGCAGAGAATCTCCGGAGCGGATTGGCAGGCTGCGAGCCAGAGCCGGACCTGGCCCGCACTGCTCCAAGGGGCTGCCAGACACCTCCTCTGGGCAAGGGAGACCATGCGCCGGGCAGCCCTGCTCTCTATGCCCGTATCCAGATGCCTATGGGTCACAGAGCGCCCACAGATGTGGTGGGCTAGGGCGCTGGCCCAGTGGGAAGAGCCAGACTGGAGGGCCCACTTTAGGATGAACAAGAGCACCTTGCTCTGCCTAGCAGAGCTCCTCACATCCTGGCTGGTGCGGCAGCACACCTCCATGCAGGACCCCATCCCCGTGGTCCAGCGGGTGGCAATAGGGGTCTGGGCCCTCGCTATGCCCGACTCCTGCCGGTCAGTGTCCCATCACTTTGGGGTGGGGCTCAGCACTGTCACCTGTATCCTCCAGGGTGTGTGCGAGGCGGTGGAGGGCGTGCTCCTGGACAGAATGATCCAGCTAGTGGACCAAGGGGCCGTAATGGCGGCGTTCGCAGCCGGAGGCTTTCCCAACTGCATGGGAGACGTGGACGGCACCCACATAGAGATACTCCGCCCAGCTGCTGGGGAGGCCCTGGAGTATGTGAACAGGTATGGTTACTACTCCCTGAAACTGCAGGGGGTGGTGGATCACCGGGACCAGTTCATAGGCATCTACACGGGCAACTCCAGCCACAGTTATGATGCCAGGATCATGACCATCTCACCCTTCTATGCCCGGATGTTCCGGGGGGACTTCGCAGACATGGGCATGAGCTGGATCGAGGGGGTCCCGATGCCCCCCTGTATTCTGGGGGACCCTGCCTACCCCCTCACCCGCTGGTTGATGAAGGTATACCCTGTACCGAAGACCCCTGCGGAGGTGCTATACAATACCCGCCTGTGTTCCAGCCGGAATGTGGTGGAGCGTGCCTGCGGGGGGCCCTCAAGCAGTGCTGGAGGAGTGTAGCTGGGCACCTGGATTACACCGTCTCGACCTCGGTCCTGGTGATTGGTGCCTGCTGCATGCTCCACAATATCTGTGAAACTGGGTGGCCCCCTGGGAGACTGCACCCTCCAGAGCACCGGGGGCATGGGGAGGTGGATGCGCAGCCCCTGAGGGCGTGGGGGCGGCTGGGGCACCTGGGTGGGGGGAGGGGCCACTGAAGGTCCCGACATTGGGACCTGGGCAGGCAGGGTGCCTGGGGATGTGCCTGCTATCACATAGGCGCACATCGTGCTGCCGTGCAGGAGCAGGGAGGTCCCAATATCGTGGGACCTGTGCATTTTGGCTGTGTGCTCCTGCACCATCCCAGTGATGGCCTGCTCCAGCCTCCTGAGCGCCTCCACCTGCCTGCTGTGTTCCCGGCACTCCCGCCTCCGGTCCAGGTGCACTTCGGCCTGGAGCCTCTGGTCCCTCACCTCGGCCCGCTCCAGGGACCGCTCGATGGCCGCCTCCATGGGGGCCATGGCCTCAATCATCCTCTCCCCCTGTTCCACCGCGTTCTGGATGATCTCCTGCACCTGTTCCTCCCTCCCCCTGTGGACCTATGCCCGGTACTCCCGCATGCGCTGTGCTGGGGCCACGGGTCCAGGGAACACTGGCTGCCGGGCATGCCCTGTGGGTACGAGAGGGTGAGTCCGATCCTGCCCCTGCCCCCTGCTTGGGATGGGGCATGGGCCCCTCAGGCCCCCGGGCATCTCTCCTGGGGCCTCCTGACCCCATCCCATCCCCTCCGCCTGCCCAGGGACCCCCTCCCTGCACCTCGGGGTGCCCTCCCTACCGCCTCACCTGCCTCACCTGGTTCCTGCACCTGCTGACTGGCCTCCTGGGCAGCTGCCGTCTCCATCTCCTCGGTCTGTTCCCGGGGTGTTCCGTGTCCTGCAGGTGAGGGAGGGGGTTGTGGGTGTTGGGGTGCACGTTTGTGGGACCTGGGAATGGGCCCCCTCCCACCTTGCTGGTGGGGGCTGAGGCTTGGGCTGGGGTGGCTCATTCCCCCTCAACCCCCCCTGGCCCTTGCCCCCCTGGGCATGGTCCCTCTCCTCCCGGGTCACCCGCTTACCCTCGATGTCCATCTCGGATCCCTCGGAGGCCAGCCCCTCAGTGTGGGAGTGCTCCCCCATGGACCACTGGCTGAGGGTGGTGACAGTGCCACCCTTGGACTCTGCTGGGCCAGCCTGGGGGTGGGTGCTCTCAGGGCTGCTACCAGTGGGGGCCTGCAGGTGCCGGAGGTCACTGGGCACTCTTCCTGGGCATCCAGGGCCCTGGAGCTCGTGTCTACCAGGCAGGCGGTGAGGGGAGGGGGTACCTCGGCCCGTACCCTGCCCTGGACCACTGTGCTGCCCATGAGCCATGGGGCGACTATGGACCCCTTCATATGGAAGATGCGGTCCAGAGCATCATAGAAGGGGGCGGTCTGGGCCCCATGTCCAGACCGCCTATTGTTGTCCCGGATGGCCTTATACCCTGTCTTCAGCTCCTTGGCCTTTAAGCAGCACTGTGCCACTGTGCGCTGATGCCCCACCGCCTCCATATCCCACACTATGTCCAGCTCATTGCGCTGGTTAAGGGCGAGCTCCAGCTGGTACTCCAGGGTCCCCCATATCCTGATGAAGTCCCTGGTCTCCTGGAGGCCCCACTGGCCCCTCGGTGGTACACCTTCCTCCGCTGTGACCACAGTGGGTCATCCTCCTCCTCCTCTGGCTCCGCCTCCGCCCGAGCAGGGCCGGTGTCCTCTGGGGGCTCATCTGCCCGGGCCATTTTCCATGTCTGTGGGGAAAGTAGTTGGGGAGTGTTGGGTTGGGTGCAGGTGGGGGCCCCTCTCAGTGTGCCCCTGCCCCCCGCCTCCCTCCCGGTTGCCCGGGCATGCCCTGCCCCCCCGGGGAGCCGCTGTGCCCCCTGTTCCCCTCCCCTTCATTCCCCTTACCCATTTCCTGGGTGGCTCCTCCGGCCCTGGTCCAGCTGCTGTCCCCGGGGCTGCTGTGGGTGTTGTCCATGCCCCGCCTCCATGGGCAGCTTGACCCCCATCTCCCCCTCCTCCGCCGGTGCTCCCTCCACCGCTGCCCCTGCCTCCTCTGCCTCCTCCTCCACTGTTGCTCTCTCTCCCGCCGCTCTCATCCACCTCCCTCCTTGCTCCATCCCACCACGCTTGCCTGCTGCAGATTTCCCTTTAAATCTCCCTCCGGTGGTTGTGGTGTTGCTGGTTGCCTGGCAGCGACGCTGCGTGCATTGTCCACGGCTGGGGCTCGTTTCCTTTGGTTCCGGCCGGGGATTGGCATCCAGATGTTACTTTTTGTTGTTTCCCAGTGAGGATCTCTTTCACCACGCTTCCCGGGATTTTGCGCCGGGGAGCCCGGGAAGCATGGTTGAAATTGACCCCATGTGGTTATTGAGCATGATGAACATCTGGCACATGCCTAACAGACGTTCAGGCCTTTTTGGCCCCGCCGCGGGATTGAGCGTGGTTCACTGTGGTTGAGCGTGATCTCATAACGTCTGAAATCACCCACAGTTACCAATGATACATTCTGATTAAAACTGAAATGAATACTAAAAAAAAATTAATTAAATGGATAAGACTGTTGACGGGGTGTGCACCAGGGACCCATGTCATTTTTTCATTTTCATTATTAAAAACTGTCATTTTCATTATCTTTATTAACAAAATGCTGTAGACACCTGTCCCAGATTTGTCAGAACTCCTTCCTCCATTTATTTATTTATTTATTTACAAAAATTAAACTCCACCCCTCCTGCCACAGGCAGCCCAGGGTGGCTTACAAAACAAATTCAGAAAACACAATATGCATTCTTCTTATAATGCAGTAATAAGTGTACAATGACAATATGAAATATTACTAATATGTATGTTTAACCTATACCTAATAACCTATAAGATGTACAATACATTCCTATAAAAATATCTATATCAATACAATTCTATCTGCTATGTGTCCTAAGTATAAATTTAGACTATTCCTATCTTATAATGCTAATATATATAATAAACAGCCTAGTATCTGTCTGTCTGTCTGTCTATCTACATGGGGAGACAGATGGGGAAGGGAAAAGATAAAATAACGGGTACAAGTAAGATATAACACTGAGGGCTGGGGAAGATTTTTAGTGCAAGCAAAAAAGTTCTGTAAACGCAACATGACACAGCAAGAGCTAACACAGAACAAGAATTCAACACTATTTCCCTCCCAAAGGGCTCCGAGATGTTTGCTCCCTTCTCCCCACTCCACATTTTCTCTCCAAAACAACTGCCAGGCAATAACGAAATGAATAATGAAAAACGAAAGTCATTATTGATTTTGTTATTATTTATCTTGGTTATCTTTATTGCAATAACAATAACAAAAATGAAGAATTTCATTACTGTTATCAATAACACAAAAATCAAGTACACACCCCTAGAATTCACCTTGCTTGAACTGAAAGTGGCAGGCAGATAATAACTGGTATATGCTTCTGATCCATTTGTATAAAAAAACCCACAAGTTTTCTTTTTGGGTTTTTTTGAGGAATAGTCTTAAAGAGTTTCAATGAACATCCAGACTTTTGTATATGTATCCAAGCCAATCCCCCAGTTTTCACATTTCCCCCTATCTACCACTGGGCTATGGAAAGCCTGTTCCCAAATATCCGCATTCTGATTAATTATAGATTGGTTTGCTTTTGTCTCTTATTGGGTTAGGAATAAACATATTGTACATTAGCTTTGTAGGAAGCCATGCCTGCAAAGCATAATGATCTTGAGTTTATATCAGCTCTCTTTATCTCGTACTGTCATGAAGGCAAGTAGCCAAGAGATATTTCTTATTGCTGTAACAACAATGCTGAGTTTGTAGCTGCAAATATCTCCCTCTTCATGGAGACATTTCTGCTGTGGCTGGGATTTTTGCAAGAGATTGGCATTGATGATGGGAATTTAAATTGCTAAACATTTCAAAAATTAATCTAGAAAATGGATCCTTGTACACTCTTCTAGATGTCAGTGTAGAATATATGCAATACTCACAGGGAAAGTACATATTTTTGACATTATTTTTACAAGATTAGCCAATAATTCTGTCTTAGCTCACTGAAAGTATGCTTTAAATTCTGCATGCCAGTAGGTGAAATAAAGGTGTATTACAAAAGGTTACATAAAGTATTATCATGGGAAATTAGCTAAAATAGCTTCTAATTTTTTTAATGGAGGTAATAGCACAGTAAAAATGTATGTAATAAATCACAGAGGCATCCTACTTCTTAAAGCACTGTACCTGTGTAAGCCCAAATAGATGCCCTATGAAAGTGTATCATAACCCATATCAGGACATCTGTGTGGACAAACAAGCCTATTCATCCAATGATGAGAGGTATCTGAGTATTTGAGTATAGCATGGACAGGTCTCAACAACTGATGGACTCGGCCACTGAACAGCTGAGAACTGATGTCAGTTCATCTCAATTGTGAGTTTCTTTTATGTTCCCTGAAAGTAAGAATATTAGGAACCTGGAGGAGAGAGGCTATACTATTGCCAGAGGTAGAGTTGAAATGAGTACCCGCTACTATCTGGTATCTTCCATTATCTGATATTGCGCCAGATACCAAACAATATCTGGTTAGCATCCGGCAGATATCTGGTTAACCAGATTACCTTTTACCATTTGCCACATTACTGTTTGCCCATATCGTTTTTTTACTCCCTCCTTCCCTCTGGACCTCGTTCGGTTATGTGGTAATTCAGTAAATGTTAATGCAGTAATTCAGTAAAAAGTAATTTGATAAATAGTAATTTCCAGTATTCTGGTTTGGTGTTTAGCCTTCTTGGTAGACAGTTAGGTACCAAATAACCACCAAGCTAACCAGAATATGGGATATTAACTGCGTATAATTGTTGCTATCCATTTCAGCACTAGCCATGGGCAGGCAATCTGGAAAATACAGAGAAATGTTTGGTTTTAATAAATTCCATCAGCTAACACAGCTACATGGGGTGGACAGTGCTTGCATGCATTTGCCCTTTGGTATAGAGCAGGGGTGGACAATGTTCCCAAGCCCAACAGTCACATCTCCAAATTTTCCTATTGCAGAGAGCCACAAGAAGCTTTCAGAAACATATAAGGCATAGAAGACAGGGGAACCCGTAGAGGTGAGAGAAGACTTTTTTTTTTTTTAATGGCTCCAAAGGAGTGGCAAACACCAAAGGCATAGCGAGAATCAGTGTAAACATTGACAGTACAGTTCTGAGCCAAAGAGCAAGTTCTGGTGAAAGCCACAAGCTCAGCTGGCTGAGCAGAGCGCGATTGTTGTTACGGAAACAGCTGCCATTAACAAACAACAGTAAATCAGGGTTTATGAGGGGGCAGTCAGAAAGGTCAGGATGAGGTAAAATAGTAGTTTGCAGCAGGGAGAGACACTTATGAGGGACAGAGTCAGGAGAACCATCATCAGGCGTAGGAAGAAGTGAGGCCAGATTAAGGGGAGTCACCCATCAAAGGGTGATGTTTTTAGAAGACAATAAAACAAGTTCATACTTAGTGAGGTGGGCATGAGACAAAAACTGAGTTTTACCCTGATTTAGAAGAGAGTAAACACAATGTGGAACTGAAACAGTTAATGGGTGTCCGAGGACTAAAGAAGCAGATTGCTTAACAAGGTCAGAAGCAGCAGCAACTGCCTGAAGGCAGGATGGGAGACCACGGGCTTCAGAATCAAAATGGGAGGAGTAATAGGCAACAGGGCGGTGAGCTTCTGCAAGGGTTTGAGTCTGTACCCTGAGGGCAAATCCATCAGATTCATGGCAGAAAAGGGTAAAGGGTTTGCAGTAGTTAGGTTGGGCCAAGTCCGGTGGAGAGCGCAAGGCAAGTTTGAGGATATGAAAAGTCTCAGTGGCCTCTGGAAGCAGAGAAAAATTAGCTGCAGGAAGGCAGAATATAGGGACTGGGCCATCTGGGCATAACCTAAAATTTATTGGCGACAATAGTTTGCAGCCCCTAAAATTTGCACAACTGCTGCTTTGTAGTGGGGAGGGACAGTTCTGAAATGGCTTCCAAATGGTCCACAGAGAGTAGACTGTTATCAGGGGTGATGACATGGCCCAAATAACAGACAGAGGTACAACAAAACTGTAATTTGGCACAAGAAACCTTATGTCTGGCAGAGGCAAGCTGATAAAGGAGGGACAGGGATGCCTCTTGACAGGCAAGGACGGAGGAGGCAGCCAAAGGCAGGTTGTCAGCATAAGTAATTAAAGCTGTGTCGTGGGGGCAACAAACCCTGCAAGGTTTCACGCAAAGCAAGACCAAAGAGGGAAGGAGAGTTAAGAAACCCTTGGGGCAAACGGGTAAAGGTATACTGAGAAGAGGAGGAAGGGTCAGTAAAGGCAAACAGCTACTGAGAATCAGGGTCTACAGGAACAGAGAAAAAAAGCCTGAGAAAGGTCAACAACAGTGAAATATTTAGCAAAGGCTTGGATTCTGGCAATGGTAGTGACAGGATCAGGGACAACAGGATGAAGGGAACAACAAATTGGTCTACTTTACGCAGGTCTTGGACAAACCTGTAGACAGGGGTGCCATCAGGGTGGAACTTTCCTGGCTTTTTCACAGGCTAAATGGGACTATTAACAGGAGAGCGAGTGGGAACTTACACCTCAGAAAGGAGGAAAGCAGAAATAACAGGTTGAATACCAGCAATAGCCTCAGCTGAAAGAGGGTACTGAGGTACTGAAGAGAAGGACTTGCCAGTTTTAACCTGGATGACAACCAGATCCACACCTCGCAGCAACACAACATCATCAGGGTTGGTTTCCCACAATGTAGAAGGCAATTGGTCAAGGAGGGCCTGTTGATCAGGCAGGCACTCCTGTCCAGCCTCCTCAGTAGCGAGGGCCATTATGAGAGATGGGGTTAAGAGGTCAGGTACAGTAACAAATACTCCATCAGGTGTACAGGAGATGTTTGCATTTAATTTACAGAGCAAGTCCCTTCCCGAAAGGGAAACTTTTGCTAGGTGCTTTTCCCTTACATAACTTTTGTTAGGTAAGGGAAAAACATTTTCCCTTACCTAAGCAAAAATGAGTGCCTCTCTGTGAGTGGCCCGATGGTTACAGTGACCGGGTCAGAGAGAGGCTGGGAGCTGGGAACACCTTCAACTCCTATAATGGGTACAATAGTGGTAAAAACAGACAAATGAGGAACTGCATCACTTCGGAGCATAGAGCGTGTGGCCCTGGTATCAACATGAAAAGGAACAGAGGTACCCGCCAACAGAAACCTGAACATGGGGGCCTGATTGCTTAACAGACAATGAAAAAGCAGACAAACGAGCTCACGTTTTGTTGGGTCCCGGGACCGAGTCAGTTGGACAATGCAAACAGGTCTGGATGGAAGTTTTTTGTTTTTGTTTTTTTCTTCAGCAGCGAGATACCGTCCGCGGGGTCAGCGGCCACTTTGCGGGGGCGGCAGCGGAAAGGTTTCAGATGGCTGGGAAGAATTCCCCAGATCATGCTGGCGATAGCCTCTCCTCTGTCAGCCATTATTTCGGTTGGGGCACTCATTTTTCCAATGACCCCTTTGTTTGCATTATGCACAGGTATCTTGAGCAAGGGGTTGATGGGGAGGGTAAGGAGGGTATCCCTCATGATGAGGAGGACGTCTGGGTCTTGAGTCACAACCGCCGCTTAACTGTTGGACTTGCAGGACACAGAGCTTAGCTGCCACTTACTTTTGTTTTTGCCTCTGCCTTATCTTTTTCTTCCTGTAACTGTTCCCAGATCTGAGAGCAGGAAGCTTGGATTTGATCAAGGGCACGAGTTTTCCAATCCAGGATAGCGGCTTGCAACTTAGTTCAGACAGGTAGCTGGAAGCCGGTAACATACTGGGTGACAATCAGCCCCTGAGTGTCGGCTAGCTCTGGATTTATTCCTGAATGTTTTCTGAAAGCTGTCATGAGGCGTGCCCCATAGTCTGCTGGGTGCTCATCTTTTTTTTTCTGATTTACAGAGGAAATTTTATGCCAATCTTGCTGGGGAGGAACAAGTTTGGGAATGCTGGCCAGCAGTCTGTTTCAGGGTCTGGGTATTGTCAGATGGGTGCCTGGACATCGAGCTGACCCATCAGGTGGGTTGAAGCTCGGGTTTGCCTGCAAACAGCAGGGTCTTCCAGGTGTTCCTTAAGTTCATTGAGATCTTGGCGACCAGGCAACCTTGCCTGGGATGCTGGGGGAATCAGCAGAGGCATGGCAGCCGTGGCACCTGGAGGTGGGCCCGGAGGGGGCCTGGGGACCCAGGAGTCTAAGAGATCATCTGACAGGCTGGGGTATATTAGGGGGACAGAAGAAAAAGGGGCCGGGCTTCCTTTAAAGGGTACATGGGAGCAGATTTGGGAGGATCTGGGGGCTTATTAAAACGATTCTGGACATTAGACTTGTAGGCTTCTTCATCCCACAAATACCAAGCGTCCATTTGTCCAGGATGGTTGTCTTCTAGATTCTCATGGAGGTGTTTGAGAATCAGGAAGGCAAAGAACCCATCCAAAGGAAACTGCAGATCAGGGCTGTCATCAGTATAAAAGTTCCATTTGGTGACAAACTTTACAGCAGGGGATCCATATTTTGTGACATATAACGGATAGGGGTATCCCCAGGAGGAATTTTAAACCCACCCAAAACCATAACTACACCAGTCCCAGAAACAACACAGTTGTTCTTGGGCAGAGACAGGATGGGATGGTGGGGACCAGGTCCGAGCCGCACAACCGTCGCCGGGGCGTCCCCCAGCAACCAGAAGCAGCACTTACCGTAGGATCCATAGGATTCCTATGTTCCTCTCATCCCACTTCTGACACCAGAATTGTCAAAGAAATTCTGCTGAGTGGAGGCAGTAAATGAGAGGAGGCTGCACAGAGATGTCTATCAGATCAGGCTTTATTGCTGGAGACACAGCAGCTGTGAGGTCGAGGATCTGGAGATCATTGAGCTCTGAACAAAGGGAAATCACCTATATTTATACATTTTCATACAGCTTCATGCTTCTAGCTATAACCCAATCAATGCACAGTTCTTTGTTTCCCTAGCCCCAATCAGGACACAGGATTCAGCCTGGTCCCCGATATGATAGTCCGCATCCGGTGTTTATGTAACTGGTGGATTTACTGAGCATGTCAACACTGAGTTGCTGACTCATGCCGGTAGGCTAAACTGCACTTGCGCTGGAAAGTCTCTGCTTAGTCTCTACTCCGTCTGCGTCAATAATTCTCTACTGCGTCTGCATCTGTGTTAGTCTCGCTACTGCATCTGTGTCTGTGTTACGTCACAAGTGACAAGCACAGGGCAAAGTTTATCTACCTACAGCGTTTCTTGCACAGGATAGAACGGAGATGGTGAGCCCTGGTGTGTCCTGGAGCCACGGCCGGGTTTTTATTCCTGGCAGAAGTGCTTGACACACTCAATGTAGGGGCTTTACTCGTTGCTCCCTGAAGTTTGGAGACTGCCAAATCATTGGGATCTGTGAACTGTGGGGACTGGACCCCCGTGTGTAAGGTCCTATTGTAGTCCAGCACCTTACGGTTGTATTGTGTAGGTGGGATAAGGGGGAAGTAGGGGACAGATTTGTGCTTGACAAGCTATTACTCTGCGCCTGGGCCCCAGTGTTTTTTGGAAACAATGGGCATGTGCAAGATGATTTTCCTACTGATCAAATGCAGAGACCCAAATGGGAGGAGCGGGTATCGTTATTCTATTGGATCGAGCAGCAAATTGCTCCGCTCAACCGCAAGTTTGATGATCTAAATGTTCGATTAGAGCTGGATATTGATACGCAGTTTAAGGAGATGGATGCAAAATTGAATCAAACTAATGAACTGTTATTTGCCATGAAGGTCCTGGTAGGAGGGTTATGGCTCGAGTTCAATGCCTGGTCTGGCAAAGTGAACGCCCGTGAGATGAAGGACCCCAGTCAGAGAAATGCAGCCACCCAAACACAGACTGCCTCACAGCAAAATAAGATTGAGGTGAATTTAGCAGAGAAGGAGAGGCAGATCTGTGAAGTAATGAGACCCTGTCAGAGAAACACAGTTATACAAATACAGGCTACTTCCCAACATAACAAGACCAAGGCCAGCCCAGTAGATAAGGAGAGGCAAACTACAAGACTGGTAGGAGGTTCGCATGTAGGGCAGGTGACTTGGAGTAATGTCAAGCCTACTGCAGGCACCCGTGAGGCTGCAAGGTGGATGATTATCCACCATAAGGCCTCTATGAGGGAGAAGCGACCACCCCTGGTGCTGAGTAGGAGGGAGGAATCGTTTGCTGAGAGGATTTCTTTAACTCCACAAATTTGCCCACAAGAGACAATTGTGAAGTGGGCCCCAGCGCTAACCTTCCACTTCCATAGGAAGATGAAGTACCACTTCCTAAAAGGGAGGGCTTTTGATATTTTAAAGTTCACAGCATATCTGCAGGAGAGAATGCCCTTAAGAATAGCAGAGGGGGATGTTGTGGAGGCAAAGGCACTGTTAGATAGAGGCCGCTTCCAGAGGTGGGAAATTATATTTGCCTCCTCCCAAAGTCAGGAGAAATATGGGAAAAGAGGGGCTGCATGAAGACCACAGGAATTTTCCTCCTGAGGGTGGAAAACATCCTGGCTAGGGCCTTGATGTCTAAGCAGTTGAGCCCAATTGGGGGTCAGGACGATGTGGGCTTAGATATGGCTGAGTGCAATCTCGATATGCAAGAATGGCTCCTGATAAATAAAACTGGATTGCCGGATTCTGTGGGGCAAATCACCTGGGAGGAATGCCTAGCAGGTATGACTTGCAGGAGAAGCCCAGAGATAAAGACAGGGATTGTGCAGGATATAGACACCCGCTTCGACTCCCCCGTTTTGGAACGTACCGTTGTTTACAGGTCCCAATCTTGTCCCAATGAGGATGGTGCCTCTGCTGCTGTGGCTCCATTAGGAGGCGTGGTGGATATGGCTGAGAGTACACTTCTGGTTTCAGATTCAGTGGCCAGTTCAGCGGCAGTACAAACTTTTCTGACCCAGAATCTGCAATCAGATCTGGTTAGCAATGGGGGTCGTCTGTTAGGGGAGGGAACTTCCTCCTGACTATCTCAGGGTTTGTTCCCTCCCCAAATTGCTGTTTGTTCATGGAACATAGCAGGTTGGGCTAGGCATTGCAGCGATCCTGACTTCCTGTCATTCATTAGGGGCTTCTCAGTTATTCTTATCCAAGAAACCTGGGCCTTAACTTGCATAGATCTTGAAGGTTATGTCTCGCATTCTGTCCCAGCAGTTCACTGGAAGGCAAAGGGGCACCCCTGTGGGGGTTTAGGATGTCTTGTGGTCCAAAATATCCCACTCAAGATAATTGAAAGTCTTGTCCCTTCTCAGTTTTTTATGGGTCTCGTAGTGAGGATTGGGCAATTTTCTGTAATAATTATAACAACTTATATTCCACCCTGTAATGCGGGCCTTTATCGTGTATCTATTTTTGGGATAAGCTAGAAGAATTTATGGAGGAGACTATTATTAAATACCCTGGGGCCCTATTGCTTATGGCAGGTGATTTTAATGCCCGCATGGGGCCAGATGTTCAGGCAATGGCCATATACTGTGATGGGAGGGTATCCTGCCATATGGCTGCATTGGCGGATAGGAAGTCAAAGGACAAGCAAATTAATTCATCAGGGGTTAGGCTAGCCAAGCTGGTTGTAGCACAAGAGCTCCATGTCTTGAATGGGTCGGGCTTTAAGGACACAGAAGGGGAGTTTTCCTTTATAGGTTCACAGGCCCCATGCCTGGTGGATTATGTTATGGTCTCTTCTGATACGTTGCCCTTTATAACTGACTTTGCCCTTGGCCCACCCCTGATTGATGACCATCTTCCCCTTTTATTAGCTTTGTTTTCATCGACTTCTCAAGGGGAGTGCCATCGGGAGGTCAGTTCAGATGTAAAGACATTGGGCATAGTGAGGGCCCCGCCCTGGGGTGAGGATCTCTCTAAGTCCCTAGGGTACTATATTGTTCAGTCTGATGCTGTATCCCTCTGTAAGCAGTTGACTACTTCCCCTGTCTATGCGCACAAAGTGGAATTATATGTGCAGCTTGCCCAGGGCCTCAGTGATCATATCTGGGGGACAGGAAAAAGGCAGCTCGTGCCAAGCCACAAGTATAATCAGTCCTAGTTTGATAGGAACTGCCGAGAGGCCCGTTCAAGACTAAAAACAATGCATTATGCATATAGGAAGAGCGGGCTTCCAACCATGCCCCCCGAGTATATAATTCTCAGGGCAGAATATAGGAAATTAATGAATGATAAGAAGAGGGCCTTCTGGGATAACCACTAGAAAGACCTCCTGCAAGATAGCAGGAGGTTTTGGCATTTGGTTAATGGGGCCACCAAGGGAGGCCCGAAAAGTTCATTGGGGTCTCCTTCGTCTGCCGCCTGGGCGGATTATTTTCAGACATTATATAATTCGGAGGAGCAGACGCAGGACTGTTTGGATATTAGTCTGATGGAAACCCCTGTGCGGGATCCAGTGAGGGAAGAGGAGGTGGGGGTCATAATAGATTCATTCCAAAACAACCGTGCACCAGGCATATGCCTGATAAGGGTAGAATTTGTTAAGGAACACAGGGTATGGTGGTTACCGGTGCTTGCTGCACTATTTACCGCTATTAATAACAGTGGGATAGTCCCGGAGTCCTGGGATCAGGCGATCATCGTGCCCATTCATAAAAAGGCTCCTACACTGACCCGGCTAACTTTAGGCCTATTAGCCTATTGGCAGTAATTGCCAAAATCTACGCCAAATACCTACTGGGGAAGCTGGTTCAGTGGATGGACCAGACAAGGGCCTTGACTCCGGAGCAGGCAGGGTTTCAACGGGGTCGCTCAACTAATAATAATAATAATAATAATACTTATTATTATTATTATTATTATTGAGCAGTGCTATATCCTGGACCATCTGGTACATAAATATATGGGGCCCTTTTTGTGGCTTTCCTGGACCTCAGGACAGTGTTTGACTCAGTGGATCGCGCTGCCCTGTGGGAAAAATTGCTTGCTTCAACTATAGACAAACGTCTTCTGGGCCTGATACATGCCCTTCACCAGTACTCCTCCCTAGTGGTTAAAATAGATCATATAGGGCATGTCACTCCGATGGTTAGTACTACAGTAGGGGTCAGGCAGGGGTGTGTCCTTGCCCCGGCCCCATTCAACTATTTTATTATTATTATTATTATTATTAACAAACATTTATATAGCGCCAGCAGTGTACATGGCACTTTACAAAGTAATAAAATAGACACGGTCCCTGCCCCTAGGGCTTACAATCTGAGCGACAGGAGCTGGGGGAGAGACATAGGAAGGGGAACAGAGGGAGAGACAAGGGGTCTAACATTCATGAAGATGCGAGGTCTCAAGTGCACGTACTTGGCTTGGTTACGATGAGAATGACAGCAGGCAGGTCCATGTGGCAAGGATAAGGGTAAACAGATCGTAGGTATAGGAATAGTGGCTCAGCAGGATAAAGAGTCAGACAGAGCAGAGCGAAAGAGGTGAGTTTTAAGGAGAGATTTGAAGGTATGAAGGGAGGGGGCAAGGCGGATGTGGACAGGGAGGGAGTTCCAGGCATGGGGGGCAGCAAGTGAGAAGGGACGAAGGCGCTTAGGGGAGCAGGGAAGGCGTGGAAGGGTGAGAGAAGGGACAGAGGAGGAGCGAAGTGCACGGGCTGGAGTATGGAGGGCGATAAGTGCAGAGAGGTAGGGGGGAGCAAGGTTGTGAAGAGCTTTATAGGTGAAGACTAGGAGCTTGTGCAGGATTCGTTCAGGAAGGGGAAGCCAGTGAAGCGAAGAGAGGAGGGGCTGCACATGGTCGAAGCGACTGGCGAGGTAGATGACCCTGGCAGCAGAGTTTTGGACAGAGATGAGGGGAGAAAGGTGAGACCGGGGAAGGCCAGTGAGAAGGAGGTTACAGTAATCGAGGCGAGAGATGACCAGAGCATGAACAAGAGTTTTGGCAGACGAGACAGAGAGAAAAGGGCGAATCTTAGCAATGTTATGGAGGGAGAAGCGACAGGATTTAGCAACAGAGTCAATGTAGGGTTTAAAAGAAAGGGCTGAGTCAAAGATGAAGCCTAGGCTACGGGCTTGGGGGACAGGCAGGATGGTGACTCCATCAATAGTTATTGACAGTGAGGAAGGAGAGGAAGGATGAGGGGGGAAGATAAGGAGTTCAGTTTTAGCCATGTTGAGTTTGAGTTGACGTTGAGACATCCAGGTAGAGATGTCAGAGAGACAGTTGATGAGACGAGCTTGAACAGAGGGAGAGAGAGAGGGAGTAGAGAGATAGAGTTGAGTGTCATCAGCATAGAGGTGGTATTGGAAGCCATGGGAGGCAATGAGTTTGCCTAAGGATGAGGTATAGATCGAGAAGAGGAGAGGGCCAAGAACAGAGCCTTGAGGAACACCAACTGAGAGGGGGAAGGAGGAGGAGGCGGAGTTGGAGAGAGACACATTAAAGGAGCGGTCAGAGAGGTAGGAGGAGAACCAGTTATGGACAGAGCCACAAAAGCCAAGGGAGTGAAGGGAATCCAGCAAGAGTGAGTGGTCAACAGTATCGAAGGCAGCAGAGAGATCAAGGAGGACAAGAATGGAATAGAGACGTTTAGATTTAGCCACCAGAAGATCGTTGGTGATCTTAGCGAGAGCAGTTTCAGTAGAATGAAGGGGGCGGAAGCCAGATTGGAGGGGGTCAAGGGAGGAGTTGGAGGATAGGAAGTCAAGGCAGCGGGAGTAGACAACACGTTCAAGCAGCTTGGAAGCAAAAGGAAGGAGTGAGACAGGACGATAGCTAGAAGGGTCAGAGGGGTCAAGAGTGGACTTTTTGAGAATAGGAGAGACTGTGGCATGTTTGAAGGCAGAAGGGAAAGAGCCAGTAGAGAGGGAGAGGTTGATGATGTGCAGGAAGGAAGGGGCGACAGTGGGAGTAATGGAGGTGAGGAGGCGGGAAGGAATGGGATCAAGGGGGCAAGTGGAAGGGTTGGAGGAGGAGAGCAGAGAGGAGATTTCCTTAAGGGAGGCAGGGGAGAAGGAGGACATGAGAGAAGGAGGGGGAGGAGGGAGAGGGGTGGGAGTGGGAAGAGAGGAGTGGGAAGCGATGTCGAGGCGGATCTTGTCTATCTTGGAGGTGAAGAAGGAGGCAAGATCCTGAGCAGAAAGGGAAGAAGGAGGGGGAGGACAGGGAGGCTTGAGGAGGGAGTCAAAGGTAGAGAACAGGCGGCGAGGGTCCCGAGAACAGGACTCAATGCGGGAGGCATAGTAGTGTTGTCTAGCAAGGGAGATAGCAGAAGTAAGGGTGGAGAGACAGAATTTGAAGTGAAGGAAGTCAGCGTGAGAATGGGATTTGCGCCAGAGTCGTTCAGCAGCACGAGTGCAAGAACGGAGGTGGCGGATACTAGGGGTGAGCCAAGGACGGGGGTTGTGGGAGAAGGCAGGGCGGGAAGAGAGAGGGGCATGGGAGTCAAGTGTGGAGGAGAGAGAGGCGTTGAGAGCAGAGACAGCGGAGTCAGGGGAGGAGGAAGAGAAGACTGTAGGAAGAAGGGGAGAGAGAGAGGAGGCAAAGTCCAGGGGATAAATAACTTGAAGGTCACGGAAGGGGCGTAGAGAAGGGGAAGAGGAGGGGGGACAGTGGGAAATGTTGAAAGAGGCAAGGAAGTGGTCTGATTAATGAGGTGATACCTCTCATGGCAAACCCTCAGTTTTTTCCTCTTAAATTAGCAGTGTGACCAATTGACTGCCTCTGTTATGCAGACGATGTCGCGCTGCTTTCATAAACACGTATAGGACTGCAGAGGCAGTCGTTTCCAGGCTTTCCTCTCCTTCTGCAATGATAACCATCTTACCATTAACTATAACAAATCTAAAGTTCTGGTATTCTCCCATAGGAGGACGGTTTTCCACTGGGCAATAGGGGGTAACCCAATTCAACAAGTACCAGTGTTCCGGTACTTGGGACTTCTATTCCACAAGCATGGGGGTTGGCGGGAGCATGTGCGTACAGCACTGAGGATGGTCCAGGGCTCAGTGCAATCGCTCCAGAGATTGTTTCTCTGGCAAGGTAGATCTGCGGTAGCCCTGGCCCTGCAGCTCTTTACGAGTAAGGTTAGGGCACAATTGCTGTATGGGGCGGAACTCTGGGCACCTTTTTGCTAAGAATTGGCAGACAAACCGCAGGCCAAATTTTTGCGACATTTGGTTGGTGCTTCCCTCGCTGCGATTCGTATGGAGCTGGGCCAGAAGCCGTAGTCGCAGGTAGCCACTGAGTCTTTGTTGAAATTCTGGCTCAAAATCCATTCTTCACAGCAGCCTGGGATCCTGAAGATATGCGGGCTGATAGTTTTGTTAACCAATGGGAGTATAAGATCGAGTCCCACCTCTTGAAGATGGGACTCTCGCCTGAATATCTCTCCCATAAACTTCCATTGTTTCCAGACAGAACTTGTACCTGAGCTCTTTTGGCGGGGCTTGAGCCAAAGAAGTGTGTTAACTTTGTTTTGCTAAGAAGGGGAGATCTCAAGGATGCCTGGGCACCCTCTGCCTGGATAATTTCTTCTGCCAGGGATTTAGGGGCAGACATAGCCCTAGATCTAAGCTCCATATCCATTAGGGGGGGTCCTTAGGTCTTATGCCCTGTTATTAATTTGGGCTCTCGCACCAACTGTGACCAGAGGGGTGCTCTTGGCACTCCCCTCCTAGTCCTACAGTACAGTGCTCCTTGGTGTTTGAAATAACAATCTCCAGCCCCTGGTCCTATCTTAGGGCTCTAAATTAACTCACTAACTTGAACAGTCTACCCCATCCTTTGGGGGCTGGACATATTAGAGACGTATAGGAGACACTTCTGGGGGGGAAAGTACCCCCCGGGGGGGTCCCCCAAAGCCGTAGCCCAACAATTATGAACCCATTGACTGTGGTGGCTGAAACTGCAGAGAAGGTCCTCTCAGGAGATTGTGGGGTTATTCATGACAGAACAATTCATGCAGATACTCCCCCCGAGGGGTCGGGCGTGGGTGGTCAGCCACAGGTCCACCTCCTTAGACAAGGCAATCCACCCCAATGGAGAATTATGAGGCTTTTAAGGGAGCTACCAGTTATGGGATAAGAGAGAGTCTCAAAGGGCCCCATTAGGAGAAGAGAGGCCCCAAGTTGGGAGAGTCCTGAGAGGGATGCTTCGGAAGCCAGAGGAAGGCCCCCACAGGTCGATGGGAGGAAGAAATGTGGGGGAGAGTGGACCCTTTCTTACCAGAAGCCCACATGGGCCAGGCCCTAGCCCCGGGCTGTATCCCGGACCCAACCTCAGAAAGGAAGGGGAGGGAGGTGTAGGGGCTTGCGTATGCTATCAATGTGGCAGACCCGGGCACTTCCAGCGATATTTCACCCTCATGGACTGCACCTTTGCAGATGGCTGATTGGGGAAAAACATGACGGAGGCCACCAGGTGGTGGTGGTGGAGAAGCCCCTGGTCCCCGTGTGGATAGGAGTATGGTGCCCTCATGGACACTGGGTGTGGGAAGACATTGGTTTGGGCTGCTGGCATCCAAGGACTGCCCTGGTCTACATCCCCAAACATCTGTCTGTGTTGTATACATAGGGAGGTGTGGTTCTACCCAACCTGTACTGTGACCCTATTGGTAGCAGGGTGTTCTATGCCCTAGCAGGTCAAAGTGGTGCAAGGGTTGACCCACCCCGTCATATTGGAGTGGGACTGGGGGGCCTTGTCTAAGTTATTACAGGCCCCTGACGTACTCCTGGGGGTCGACAGTAGCACCAGAGCACCGGATTCTGACCGGGGAAAGACCGATGGTCACGAGATACCACCCTGGTAGATGCCCTGGATGGTAAGACCCTTCAATTTCATCCATGCCCAACATAGTGACCCCTTGTTGCAACATGCCTATGAGCAGCTGGAGGTGGTTATCGGTCAGCTTCAGAACCCCAGCCGCTCCTTGACGTACCCTCACTTTGAACTTATTGATGACTGACTGTACTGGGTAGACAAGGACCCGGCCCAGGGGGAGGAGGTATGCCAGTTACCAACACCAAGGAATGTACAGAGGGGCCTATTGCAGTTAGCGCATGAGATCCCATGTGCAGGTCACCTAGGGACAGAAAAAATGCAGGAATGACTGACGGCCCAATTTTACTGGCCGGGTACCCAGGTGGCAGTACGGCGTTACTGTGCCTCCTGTCCTGAATGCCAGCTGACAACAAGAAGGAAGGTAGCGCCAGCCCCTTTGGTTCCCTTGCCCCTGTTCAGAATGCCCTTTGGGCGACTGGAGATGGACATAATAGGGCCTGTGGAGAGGTCAACGGAGGGGCACCGGTATATTTTGGTAACAGTTGATTACGCCACCCGATATCCTGAAGCCGCAGCCCTGCAGTCAATCAAAGCCCCAGTGGTAGCCCAGGAATTGCTGAGAATGTTTTCATGCACAGGGTTTCCCCAAACCATCTTAACAGATCAAGGAACAAATTTCATGTGGAAGCTCATGAAACAATTGTGCCGCCTGTTGAAAATTCACCAGATAAGGACCTCCATGTACCATCCCTAAACGGATGGGCTGGTGAAGCGGTTTAATCAAATGTTGAAGGCCATGCTCCATAAATTCATCTGAGAGGAACCACGAGCCTGGAACTCCCTAATCCCAGCCCTGTTGTTCGCATACCGGGAGGTTCCCCAGGCCTTTCTCAGGTTCTCACCCTTCAAACTCCAGTATGGGAGGTGACCGAGGGTTTTATTGGATTTGGTTAAAGAAGGGTGGGAAGAAACCCCCACCCCGCACAGTAACGTGT
The DNA here is from genome assembly GCA_003113815.1 of Sphenodon punctatus. Classification (NCBI taxonomy): domain Eukaryota; kingdom Metazoa; phylum Chordata; class Lepidosauria; order Sphenodontia; family Sphenodontidae; genus Sphenodon; species Sphenodon punctatus. The sequence goes on from QEPC01007587.1 coordinate 2,109,961, forward strand.
TTCTGTATGTAACTCTCCTAGGAGAGAAACTGAAAGGTTTGGAATTAGATGGCGAAGAATGGCCTGGAGGCCCAACACTGACAGAAAGCATGGTTTGAATTGTAACCTGGGCAGAGAGTGCTGGTTTTGTTACCCTCTGGCGAAGCCAAGCTCCTGGCCACCTGGCAGGGCCCATACGAGGTAATCCAACAACTCGGTGATGTGGACTATGTGGTGCACCAGCTTGGGAAGCACCCTGAGCTCCAAACATACCATGTCAGCCTCCTGAAGGAATGGAAGGAGTGACCACTCGAGCCAGCGGAGGCATTGGGATGAGACATCCCAAGGACAGGAACCCCTGATCGGGCAGGGCTGGATGTCCCACTGGGAGAGGAGCTGAATGACACTTAAAGTGCTCAGCTAGCTGACTTGGTAATGACCTTTCAGCATGTATTCACAGCAGTCCCGGGGTGCACCTCCTTGATCCAACATGATATTTTGACAGAGCCGGGTAAAATCATACGAGAACTACCCCGATGGAATCCCCACCACCTCTGGAATGTAATGGTAGAGGAAGTACACAACATGCTACAGCTTGGGGTCATCAGAGTCCAACAGCCCCTGGCGCAGTCAACCGGTGCTGGTGGGGAAACCAGATGCGTTGACCCGCTTCTGCATTGGTTTTAGGACAGTGAATGCTGTCTCCCGCTTTGACGCCTACCCTATGGCCCTGATCAACATGTTTTTGGAACAATTGGGGAAGGGCCAGTATCTCTCTACCCTGGACCTTACAAAGGGGTACTGGCATATCCCCCTGGCACCAGCAGCCGAAGAAAAAATGGCCTTTTCCACCCCCCTGGGGCTCTTCCAATTTATGTGGAAGCCATTTAGCCTCCACGGGGCCACCACCACCCTCCAGCATCTGATGGACAAGGTACTAGCCCGACATGGAGCCTACGCAGCTGCTTATATAAACGACATCATCATCATCTTAGTTCAACATTGGTGGATCACCTGGAGCATTTGCAACGAATAGCCCAAGCCCTGGTAGATGCCGGGCTAACTGCCAACCCCAAGAAATGTCAATTGGGGTTTCAAGAAGTCACATACTTGGGGTACCGAGTGGGGAAGGGCCATATCCAACCCATGCAGGACAAGGTACAAGCCATGAGAGACTGGCCCCCACCATGAAATGACAAGTACAACAATTCCTCGGACTCGCGGGTTATTACCGGCAGCATGTACCCCAGTTTGCGACAATTGCAGTCCCCCTCTCTGACTTCATGGGTAAAGGGTAGCCAACCTCCATCCGCTGTACACCCACTCTAGAGCTCTCCTTTCACACCATGAAGAAAGAATGGCTGTGTAATGCTCTGGTCCTCTACATGCCCGACTTCTCTCAGCCATTTGTACTCCAGAGGGATTCGTCTGATGTGGGGCTAGGGGTCGTCTTATCCCAAATAATAGATGATGAAGGTCACTCAATAGCATACCTCTGTCACAAGCTGGACACCCAAGAATGCGTGCACGCTACTATTGAAAAGGAGGCACTAGCCGTACGCTGGGCAGTTGTCGCCTAGAGATATTACCTCGCTGGCACCACCTTCACTGTTATTATGAACCATACCCCCCTCCAATGGTTAACTTCCATGAAAGACAACAACGCTAGGTTGTTGTGTATTTAGTCTTACAGCCTTAAGTGAGTGGCCGATGCAGGGGCCAGACCCCCAGAAACCCTGAAGACACCGGGACCATGGAGACCCAGGGCAGCACCACCAGCCATAGCACTCATACAGACCCCTGGGGGTGGGACCATGCAGGGAGCGGCCACGGTGACATCATGGAGCCACGACACGCCTGGTGGCTGGCGGGTGCACCGAGGGTGGGGGGCAGAAGCTGGGAGCGAGAAGGACGGACAGGAGGAGACAGACCTCAGCGCAGGGAAATACTCCTGTGTACTGGACTGGGGGTGGAAATTGTAACCAGGGCTGCCCGTGCTGCAATGAGGCTGTCGCTAGAGGGGGAGGGATAACGGGACACTGGACAAAGGGGGCCAGGAGGGGGCGGGTAGGATCAGGCTGGCCTGCGGCGGACCCCTCACTTGGAGAGCAGGGGCTGTCCCTGTCCCTCGGAGGGTGCCCCCAGAGAGAAAGGGGGTGTCCCCACCCTGCCAGCCCCAGATCTGGAAGCACATATTTAGGGGGCTCTCCACAATCTGTTTCATTGTGAATATCATTTAGATATTTGGAGGGGTATCTGAATGCATGGACAAATGCAAGTAATGTCCATGAATTCAAAACCTCCTTCATTACTATACAAATTTCCAGCCCATGCTGCTTTCCAGCCACCAATGGGGAAGATGCAGTGAACAGGAATCCCTGATTATTATACTGTACTTTCATGAAGCATCTGTTTGTCTTACATGGTGCACAGCATGGTGGAGGCAGTTTAAAATTTTCTGCCCTGCCTGATGGCCAGCTGGCCACAATTTGTCATGGGAAGCTGCTTAGGGTACCCACAGCCTAGCATCAAGCAGTCCTTGGTGATACTTACAGATATGGTGCCAGTTCAATGGCATGTGTGTCCTAAGCTGCACCCCACAATTATGTACCTGCTATGAAAATTAACATCTAGGCAGACTGAAGATAAATAAAAAAGGTTAGAAAGTACAATCTACTGGTTAGAGCACAGTGGTACTTGAGAGAACCTGGACTTCCATGTTTTCTCTATCATAGGCCTTTTTTGCACAAGATGCACCCACTCATGAACACCTAGAAATCTGTGTGTTCATGAGTGGGTGAGTCCTGTAGGTGGGTAGGTAGGTAGTTAGGTAATTGTTTTATTGTTTGTCCATTGGCCATAACAAATTCAGTACAAACTTGTGATTGACAATAAACAACATAACATCATTTAAAATAAATTATAATTATAACTATCAACAGCTGTAAACTCTAAAATACAGGGGGTGGGGGAACCAGACAGTTAAAATTTGCCTTGTCCTTCCTGCCTTGCCCCCTGCATCTAATCTCAATTTTCCTTATGACCAATCCTAGTGGGGTCTTATAAAATGATCATCATATTCATGTATTGCATTAATTGCAAAATGTTCATTTGGACTTACAATTTAGTAGTAAAGTCCAATAAAAACCTCCTCAGTTCTCCAGCCTCAGATTACATTAGCCTATATCAGATAATCAAATATTTTATGTTGTTCTAGCCCAAGATAACAGCAATTGGAGCCCCCTCTGTCCAATAGAAGTAACCAATATCAGTACTACAAATCCCTCTCGACCGCTCGCAGTTAGCCTGGTTTTCCTACCAACTTCTGCCAACCAAGCAAATTTTGCCACCGCCCTTGTTATTTTCACATTTGTGTTTGCCAATAGGTAAGCCAATTTCCAACTGCCATTCCAGTGTTCTTTCCCTTTTAATAATGGGATCATAATTTTAGACCTTAAACTCTCATTTTTGGACAATCAAACATATAGTGTTCAAGGTCTTTGATCTTAATCTGATGGCAACTACAAAATCTCCGATTATACATAATTACCCTGCATCGCCCTTCCAGAATTGTAGAGGGAAACAATTGCATCCTCATATGTGTAAAGGCAGCCCTAGCCGCTGTATGAGCCCTGTATGAAGGATGTTGCAGGTGCGCGCGTAGTGAGTTGGTGTGCATGGGAATGCGTGTGCGCCCATATGTATCCTCCCCACACCCACCATGCACCCACCGGCATGAACAAGGTTCCCCACCCTGCAGGGCCCGTGTAAAAATGGTCATAGACTTCTTCTGTGACACCAGTAACCTCTTTGTGTTTTCAGTTTCCTATGTATGTAAAAGGAGGAAACAATATTACTGTGCTTCACAATCTTTAGCATAGTTTTTGAGGTGTACTCAGATAGCGGTATAGTATAAATCAGTGATGTCACATAAAATCTGGCACAGCGGACAGCATAAAAAGAGGATCAGCCACATTACAGTGAAAAGGACACTTCTTCTGTACTGCCAGTAGATGTCCCCCTCTCTAACCAATATGTTCCATTAGTTGACAGCATATCTATTGAGTGTATGTTATGAATTTAATCTTGTGTTTTCCCTTTTGAACTCAAAAAGTCATACAACATGGTATAATTGTGACCATTTTCCTTCACTAATTTGAATTTGTTTCTATTGTTTGCTCCATTCCTATGTGGCATCATTGGTTATTATGATTAGTAGTAATTTAATAATTAGGATCATTATTTCATTAAAAATAAATGTTACAGGCAGAGGCATTGGGTATGTGGAGGGAAAAGCCATATTACAAGTCAGGGTTTGATTCACATTTAATCCATTCCTTGGACCCCAAACTACAGCTTTCAAATGGAAAGCTCCCAAAGTTCCAGACACAATTTGTCCTTGGATGGCACCATCCTTGTCTTGTTTCATTGATGATATTCTTTATGACACTTCCAGCCTGAGAGTGAGGCATTTTGGCACAAACATTCTCAGCACAGCTTTCTCTTCAGCTATCACCTCCCTCAGTCATTCCACTGCCCACAGCTTCTTTGAAGTCTCCCTTCACATAAACAGCAAACTTTCCACAGTACTAAACAGTCAAAGCTGGCCACAATGGAGACAGACCATTCATCTGTGGCACTTATGCTCTATATCCCTTTAAATTACTTACGAATTCTATTACTAATTGGAAATAAATTGCACACCAAAATGATTCATTTTAAATGTGCTTCAGAATGCCTCCCTAGACCAGTATACTTTTTTGGGACACCCTAACAGAGGCCGCTTTTACACAAGATGCTCCCCCACATGGACAACCATCATGCCCCCCTCCCTCCCCACACACTGCCATCAGACAGGCATTTTGATGTATGTGGGATGGGTGGACCTGCGTGATAGCATCTCATCTAAAATCGGTCTCAGTCCTGTTATGGTGCAGCCCGATGGCGTCTGAGCTGTGGGATCCACCTAGTGGATGGCACAGGAAGGAGCAAGCACTGGCGGCAGCATAAGGCAGGCAGTGCAGCTGCAGCCTCCAAGGCTCAGGCAATGAAAAAGGAGGGAAGGAGACTTGATGGGGGGAAGAAGGAGGGGAGGCCGTGGGACAGGGGAGAGGATGGTGATGGGGGGAAAAGTCCATGTCTTGGACCTGGACCCATTCCAACCTAGCTACGCCCTTGTAAAGAAGGCTCCGGTAATCTGTCTTATTTAGGGATCAGACTAAATGATCTTGTTCTCCGTTCTGACCTTGAACTCTAGGACAAAGCTCCTGTCACTATTTCACACAAGAAGCTTTAAACCAAACTCCTTAACAAGAGTTATTCAAAAGTTTAGATTTCAAGTAATAAACCGGGGGGGGAGGGGGGGGCTGTTTTTACAGTATAAGAATAATGAGCTCTTCCCACCAGGACAGTCTTAGGAATACACCAGACGCCTGAAACATGAAGCAAATGAGGGAGAGGTTTATTAACTTTGATCAGCTAGGGCTTCCCAGACTCCAGTTCCATCTTGAGTTCCACTGGGACTATGTTTTTCATTCTAGAAACACCTTAAAGTTGAGACATGCTGGAGGCATTTTCAGTGTTCCAGCCAGTATCTTTGGGGGTCCAGAGAGAGAGGCATCTTTTTTCAGCGTGAACTAATTCTTATATTCTGTTTGCCGAGGGTTATTCCCCATGTTTTATTTTTTTCCTCATACTTAATTTATTTGTTAGCAACTCTTATTAGTAGTTTAGCTGCAGGAGACCTTGTGGAAGCTTGAGAAATCAGTTTTAGAAAATCCAATACACACACACACATAAACCCCCCCCCCCCCTTTTGCAGGCTCAGCAGGGAAGACTGAAAAGGCTGAGGGATTTGCATATAAGACTCAGACATATAACGCTCAGAGTAAAAATGCAGTTTTTCATACAATCCACACTGAACCTGTCGGACTCGCAGTATCATAGGAGAGATTTCCTACATTTAGGAAATAAAGAACAAATGTACAAGCATAAAGTGAGGGATATCTAGCTTGACAGAAGTGCATCTGAGAAGGAGGTAGGGATTGCAACTGATCCTGAGTCAGCAATATGATGTATCATGCAGTGTGTAGGGAAATGCAGTTGCAGGCTGTATTATCAGAAATTGTTTCCAAGTCATGGGAAGCAATACTTCTCCTCGATTCTGCACTGGTGAGACCTCACCTGGAGTACGGTGTCCAGCTTGGGGCACCTCATTTTATGAAGGATATTGACAGTCTGGAGACAGTGCAGAGGAGGGTCTGGAAAGCAAGTCTTATTTATTTATTTATTTATTTATTTATTTAAAAAATTATTTATTAAAACATTTGATATCCCACCCCTCTTGCCAAACATAAAACATACATAAAAATACACAAATAACAACAGCAGGCATCTAAAATAGGGGGAAGGGGGGGGAAATACCCCACCCTTACCACCCCCCTTAAAAAATATATGAAAAACCACCCTCACCCATCTCCCTCACTATAGGCCTGGCAGAACAGCCAGATCTAGCATTGACAGAAAAGAGGAGAGATCTAGGGCCACCCAGGCCTCTGTTGTGAGGACATTCCACAGCCTCGGCACAGCCACCGAGAACGTCCTCTCCATAGTTGACCCCCTGGGATACCCAGGGGACTTCGAGTAGGGTGCTCCAGGTCGACCGCAGGGTCCGGTCCAGAGCATGGGGAGTGAAGTGATCCCACAGATATATGGGGCCCAAGCCATATAGAACTTTATAGGTAAGAACCGGCAACTTGAATTGGACCCAGAAGACTATAGGCAACCTGTGCAGAGAACGGAGCACCGAGGTAATATGCTCAAGGTGACCCGTCCCTGTAAAGAGATGGGACGCTGCATTCTGCTCCAACTGCAGTCTCCGCACTGTCACCATGGGCAGTCCCACGTAGAGCGTGTTACACTAGGCCAGTCTTGAGGAAATGTTGAGGGAACTGGGTATGCTTACATGAAAGAAGAGAAAATTAAAGGGAGACATGTTAGCAGTGATCATCATATGTCTAAAGGGCTGCCACAAAGGAAATAGCAAAGAAGTGTTTGTTCTCCATTGCTACAGGTGGAAACAGGCCTAGAAATAATGGGCTCAAATTTACCAGAAGGTACATTTCAGTTAAATACCAGGAAAAACATCCTAACAGCAAGACCTGTTCAGCAATTTTGAGGGTGTTGTAGACCATTCAAACACATGTTGTAAGACTTGTTCAGTCACATGCTGAGGGTGTTGTAGCTGTACACATCCTGCATCAAATGAAGGGGTTGTACTAGATGATTCTTGAGGTCCCTTTAAACTCTGTGATTCTATTAATCTAGAAGAACCAACAGGACTCACTGACATGTGATATTGTAAAGACCAAGAGTATAACAGGGTTCAATAAAGGAATTGATAAGTTCATGGAGAATAGTCACTCAACGTTTTTTAGTCAGGTTGGTTGAGAGACTGCCAGAAACATGGGGTATTTTCAGAAGTTACGAGATCACGCTCAACCACAGTCAATACCCTGTGGTGGGGAATGGTCCCGTAACGTCTGTTGGGGAACCGGAAGTTCCCCCCCAGATGTTGACCACGGTCAATCGCGGCAGGGAATCACATTCACCACGCGATTGTCTGAACCGGAGGGGCCGGCACTGATCGCGTGGTGAATGCGATTCCCTGCTGCGATGAAGGGGCCTGTCTCGTCTGGATGGCAACCAGGGCCCGGAATCCCCGGAGAGATTCTGGGCCATGGTCAATTCAGGCGGGCGTTGTGGCCGCGATGCCCGCCCATCTTCCCAGAGGGCGGGTGGAGTGGGAGCGTGGGGGGCGGGGCCGTGCGGCCACACGTTGCACCACGCGATCCCGCCCCCTCCACGATTCCCCGCCGGGATCAGCCGGCATGTCTGTTGGACGTGACGGGCTGATTCCAGTGGGCAATCAGAAGGGTGATTCTGGGACGGGGCGAATGCCGCCCTGTCTCATCTGAAATCACCCATGGAGTAAATAACAAAAGAAGAGATCACTCCATGTATGTATGTATGTATGGATGGATGTGTGTATGGATGGATGGATGTGTGCATGTATGTATGTATGTATGTAAACATTTTATACCCGCCCCAGCCAAATGGCAGTCACCTACTACTCATCCCCTTCACCAAATGCCTGGCAAAAAAGCCAGGTCTTACATTTTTTATGGCAATAAGGGAGATACTGAGAGAGGTGGAGATCCACCTGTTTGTATACTCTTCCTCTAAGTTAAAGCAACCAGTGTTGGCCATTGTCAGAGGCAGGATACTAGACTAGCTAGATAATTGATCTGATATGTTAAGGAAGTTCTTAAGTTAACCTTCAATAACATTGGGCATTTTTGCACACATGTTAAAGTTCCGGATTTTTCAGTCTTCTGGGTTTATAAGTCTACAAGTAAGTTCCGGATTCATTTATCACACACACACACTGCCCTAAGGCAGTTCCCGGATGCATTCTTCACACACACACTGCCCTGAGGCAGCCTAAAGTAGCCTAAAGTAGCCGCAGCTGTAGAAGTAAAGGGCTACCATGGAAACCAAATGACCACAGCTGCCCGGAGCAAAGCAGTTTACCAGGAGAACCTTTTACACACAAAAGTTCTGGGAGAAGTTCTACGCAGAAGTTCAGAAATCCGGATTTTTAAGATCTGGGTGAGTGATTTAGACCCACAGAAAGTTCAGGATGTAACAGTAAACATGCAGGAGAAATGTGTGTGTAAAAACACCCAGTGTCAGTACCCAAGTCTTGAGTCCTCAACCACAGGCTTCCTAAAGTGGTGGCTAACCATGAAGCACCACTACTTTGCCTTGGCTTAAACCTAAAGACCTCCATAGTCCTTACATGCCCTGACCATGCCCTTCCTGTCTGTCCTAGCTGCTGGCACACCACATCTCTCAGCTTCCTGGTTGGTTGGCTGCCTGACTGCCACATATAAGGCAGGGGTGGCTTATCTAACCTGTTCTCCATGCCTTTCTCTCTTGCCTCCATGTGCTCGGCCTGCCTGGATGGAACCCCTACTCTGATCCTCTTCTCTCCTGCTTTGAGTTTGCTCACACCCTGGAGTCTGATCCTTACATTCACTAGCACAGGAAAGATTTCCTTGTGCCTCCTCCACCATTTTGTGAACTTTGACAACTTTCCTTGAAGCTGATACAGACAACTGCCTTTGAAAATAGCTTTGGAATCAGACTGAGGAGCATTAAGAAAAGGATGCATAGTGCCCCTCCCAGGAGAAAATGCAGTGATCAACAGACTGTCAGCTTTTGGGACTATTGGGAAAGAGCAATATTAAAGAAAGTGATCAGCAGCTACTTGGAATCAAGTGCTCTGGAGGTCTCTGCAGTCTGTGAACACAGGATGCCAGAACTTCAAGCATTCATAAGGGAGCCTAGTAAGAAAATCCTCCATCTGGTACTAACTCCCAACATAGAGTGCAGTAGGGAAACTGTGCCTGTTGTTATGTGCATTTATACAAAATTGCCGCATTTGAGGACCCAGCAGGTCCACCCAACTGGAGCTTCAAGCATCATCAGCAAACATTTAAAGTTTAATAAAATAGCATAATCCATGAGCTGGCAAATAAGAGTTGACTTTCCCTGGCCATAGCAGATTCAGCCCCTGTACATAAGTGAGAATGGCTTTAGCATGTCTCGCCTTCCCCTTTTACCTTTCTCTCATTGTTGTAATTATCATCCTCCTTATCTCCTCTGCTTTGTTTATATTACTGTTCAGAGAGTTAAGGCTTCATGTGTCTTTATTTGTACATAAAAACAAAACTCAGGTCTTCTGGTTCTCATTCCTTCTCTCACTATTTGGGTTGCCAGATATGCAAATTTTAGAGGACACTTATGAGAAATACAGGTTGCAGGGCTGCGCTGAGCCAATGCAGCTCTGCAACCTGTATTTCTCATAAGTGTCCTCTAAAATTTGTATATCTGGCCACCCTTCTCACTGGGCATTTTCAGATGTTACGAGTTCACTCTCAACCACAGACAATCCTCTGTGGTGGGGAATGGTCCCGTAACATCTGTTTGATCCCCACCAGATGTTCACCACAGTGAACCACTGGCAGGGATCAAAATAACCATGCTTTCAAGGATGGTCCGGGGACCATCTCCAAAAGCATGGTCAAAGTGATTCCCACCAGGGGTGAACACCTGGCAGGAATCATTTTGTGTCCCCAACAGATGTGACGTTACCATGGTCAACCACGGCGGGATTCACCATCAGTCCCATGGTAACGTCTCGTCTGGCCCCTGACAATGGCCCGGAATCAGTGGCCATGATCGCCGCCGATTCCGGGCCGTGGTCAATACCCTGGGGGGTGGGCAGGTTCCACGGCCACATTGGCCGCTGCGCCGCCAGTCTCCTGGAGGGTGGGTGGCTCCGGAAGCATGGGGAGGCAGGGCTGTGCGGCCTCACGTTGCACTGCGCAGCCCCTCCCCGATTCCCCGGTGGAATCTGCTGGCTCGTCTGTTGATGGGCCGGTCTGATTCCACTGGGGAATCATTTGGGTGATTCCATGATGGGGCCAATAGGGCCCCCGTCACGTCTGAAATCACCCACTATCACCAGGAGTTGGAACATTGCAAGTTCATGCTGTATTCTCAGAGCAAGGAGCCTCAAGCAATTGGCTCAATTAATGGGACTGAAGTAGGCAACCCAGTCCCACCCACCCACCTTGCTATAACTGTTCCATGTCTTCCCAGTACACAGGATATGGGTGGAGGGAGCACTTCCCCACCCCTCCATGTATACGTTAGCCACAAACACTCTCCACCTTAGAGCAGCAGCAGCACCAGTGAACAGCCCTGATGATAGGAAGAATCAGGGTAGCATTATATTGGACCCCCAAATTCAGGGAGGCTCCTCAAAACTAAAATAATTTATTTTCTGGAGTAAAGCTTGGAAATTTGGTATGTACGTATGTGCATGTACTGAAACAGATAGTAAATTCCATAAACATAATTAATATCAAAATTCTGGATGTCTGATTAAGTGATTGGTAACCACCACATACCACAGCAGATAACATATTAACCAGAATACTGATTAAGACTGCTTTACCACTAACACATAACTAATTTACCACATAACTGATTTACCATTTTTCTACTTTCCACCATTTTTGGTTGACTTCAGAACCAATAGCAAGCAAAGTGGCATTCAGCAGATTTGAGCCAGGTATCAAATGAGAAACTGATTTAAACCTCAAATCAGATTTCAGGGGGAAACTAAAAAGGACTTACCTAAAAAGGGCAAAATAGGAAAATGGAATGTAGCATCATCGTAAATGGTGCAAAGTGGTAATAAGATAATGCAGTAACTCAGTAAAACCATCAGCTAATAAATGGTTGCAACTCATAAAGTGAATGTAATTGGTTTGGTTACCAAAAATACATCAGTTACTGGGTAAAAACAAACTTGTGGGTAGTGTGGTGGCTAACCAGCCCAGCCTGGAGCAGGAAACAGCAGCTGGCATGACCCGAGTCAGGGAGGGGCACAGAAATAAAGGGGCTGGACAGTTGTCCCACCGTCTGCATGGCCTGGGTAGGGTGGGGAGCACAACAAACGTATGGGCAGGCAGCCCCACTTGCACCCTTCTGCCAGCGTCCCACCCCAGCCATGACAGACAGTCATAGCATCCACTGATGGACACCTATAGCAGTCCCGCAACCTGGTACAGGTAGGTCAGGGACCCAGGGCTGCACAGACATGCTAGCAGGCATTGGCCCACATGGCGGCCCTTATTCTAGGCTGTGACCTTGGAGGTTTTCCAAGGACAAAGTCCAGGCTAGCCACCTACCCACCCTGGGGAAGAAGTGGTCCAACATCTGGCAGCACCTAAACAGATGTGCCAGTAGATCCCAGGACAACATGGGCCAAAGCAGGACATTGTCACATCTGTTTTTACCCACTGATATCCACATGGATAATCATTTCAGCTCTATAACGGTTTCTTCAAAAATTGGTTTGGATCACCACTAAATGATGGCAAGGTGGGGGAATGGAAGGTAGGTGACCTCTAGCTCCAAGAATGAGCAAGCGCCATGGCGTCAAATTTCACTCATTGTACCTGCCATCTGGGTCTCACCAAGGTGGCATAACTCAGGTGAGTGTGTCGACATTTGGGAGACTAAGAGCATGACTTTTGGGGAATCAAAGATGAATGAGGGGTTTCAAGGCCATCTCCCCTAGCCAAATTCTGATTGTGTCCTTGATTGTACATTATATTATATTATTAATTATTATTATTATTATTATTATTATTTCAAATTTCTCTGTCACCCTTCTCCAAACAATTACCCAGTATGGATGTGTACTGTTTCTAATAGGACTGTGCATTTGGGTTTCAAAAAAGTCCCAAAAAAATTCAGAAAAAAGACCTTTTCGGCTTCCATATTAAAAACAAAAATACTAGGTCTGTGTGTTCAGGTTTCATATGAACCAAACATTTCCCTAAAAACATAATATTCGAGGTCTCGAACTGGACTCCAAAAATACAGCACATATCCAGCTTGGAGCTGGGCAGCTCTCTGACTCTCAGTTTTACTACATGCTTGGGGAAATTGTAGTAAGCCCTCCCTAACCTGTAGGGGCTGTCTCAGAATTACAATCTCCATTAGAGTCCAGCCCAGCTAGGGAGAAATGGAATTGTGTAACCTCATTCCTCCCTCCCCAGCCACTGACACCTCCCACAAGACAGTGACCTCCCTGAGTCAGTCCCAAATTCCATTCCTACCTAGGGATCCCACTTTCCACAAGCCAGTGTCTCTCCTCTGAGCCAGAAACCACTCCCTCCCAAGCCAGAGTCAAGCCTCATTCCCCCTCACCAAGCAGTGACTCCCTCCCTGAACTAGACCCATGCCTCATTTCCCACGAGTCATTCTTTCCTCTTCAGCTGCATTCCTCACTCTCCCTTAAGCCAGCAATGCCCCTGAGCCAGACCCATGCCCCGTTCCAACCTCCCCAAGTTAACAACCTCCTCACCAAGTTAGCTGTATTCTCCACTCTTCCCCAAACCAGTGCTCCCCCTTTTGCACTAAAATCAAATCAAATCAAAACTTTTTATTGTTTGCCTCCCAGGCTATAACAATCTTGTACAAAACAAACACATTCAAATAAATAAATAAATTAAAATACAGCAGATATACAATTGTGGTTATTATCGTTCACAAAATGCAAATAGCTCCACCGTAGGAATTTAAAATAGAGTGGATAGAAGACCACCGACTGTTCCCATTTATCTCCTTACCCCACAGGGGAAAAAAAAAGGGGGACGATTTCAACTACTTGCGATAGAGCATAGCCCCTGCACCATCCATTAATCCTCTATAAGTGGGCCAACCACCCCAAGTGTGTGGGTGACCCAGCAGATGCTATGTGCGGGTAAAATAGGGGCTACGAATGCCTTGACTAGCCAGAGCAAACCATGCCACAGTCCTTGCTTGGGCGGTGTCCTCCGGGTTGAGGAGCCACTGTAAGCCTTTATCAGCGAGGTCTTGCCACGCCCCCAGCCTCCCCAAGTATTTACATCTGGGTCCCACTAAGGCCGGGCAGCGAAATATCATGTGTTCTATGGTGTCTACTTCCCCCAGAGAACACATGGGGCAAATCCGAAGGGCCCAGGGGACCTTCTTATATCGGCCTTCACGTACCGCTGAGGCAAACGTATTGGTCCTTATTTTAAGGAAAGCACCCCATAGCCCGGGGTTGTCCCAAACAAACAAATAATATGGGACTATAGATTCCGCCTTATAAGGTACATAAGTTAAGGCGATTTTTTGGGCCACCATCCGTTCCCTCTCAGCTTGTAGGGATTGGTCCAGTATCCGTCTTTTAAGGAGTCGTCTCGCCGCGGCCCCGCCGCACTGGCTTAGGCTCTCTGCCGTAAAGCCCAGCAGGTGCATTTCACACTCGACCCTTCTAAGCCACATACTCCCTAGCCCACACTCCAGGGTTAGCGTCAGCAATGACTCCCCAGACGGAGGAAACAAAACCGTCTTAATCCAGAAATTTGCTATTGCCTGGAGGGCGTGGGTTCTAAGCGGGAGCACACAGGCCTCCGCTCTTAAGATTACCTGCGGGGTTTCTCTGGGCACACCCATAATAGCTCTCAAAAAGCCATTCTGGATTGGTTCCAGGGCAGATAGAAACGAGAAACCCCATACAGGGAGTACATACAGGATTTGGGCCACGACCTTTGCTCTGAACAGACGTAATGCAGGAAGGACCAGTTTGCCACCCTTTCCATAGAAAAATCTTACTATGGCCTTGGAGGTTTTCTTAGCTAAGGCTTGAACAGCCACCCAATGGGCTTTCCAGCTTCCATTGGAGGCAAAAAGCACCCCCAAATATTTGAAGCATTGTACTTGCTCAATGGGGTTGGAGCCAATTACCCAGCGCTGGATTTTCTGTTCCCTTCTACTTCCAACCACCAGCACCTTGGTCTTAGCATAATTAATAATTAATAATTCTGCCTGGCAATAAGCCCCAAGGGCTTGCATGGCACGTCTCAAACCAATGCTGGTTTGGGACATCAAGACCATATCGTCTGCATATAGCAGTACCGGGATACTACGGTTACCCATCCTAGGGGGATGCAGATCTGCCCTGCAGAGGGCCTGCACAACGTCATTAAGATAGATGTTAAAAAGTAGCGGGGCTAAAAGACAGCCCTGGCGCACCCCCTCTTGTACCTGTATCTCCTTTGATAAAGCTCCCTTCTTGTTATAACGGACCCTCAAGGAGTTCTTATCATGGAGTTTCATCAGCAGAAACAGGAGCCTAGGATCTATATCTAGAGCTCTTAACTTGGCCCAAAGGCGCTCCCTGCACACCATATCAAAAGCTTTCTGAAGGTCTATAAAGCATAAGTAAAGTTTTCCCCTGGCAGCTGTATATTTTGAAATCAATGCGGACAGCACCAAGATATGATTTGCTGTAGCTAATCCTTCGCGGAACCCGGCCTGCTCAGGCTCTCCCTTTTGCACTAGTAAAATTGTTATAGACGTAGAAATGCTTTTGACTGCATTTTCCTTTTCTTATAGGCCTGTCAAACTGGCAGTGCCTTACTGTGCTTCTGCACCAAAATAACCCATATGCAAGGACCTGGGTTCACTGGGTTTTCCACATTGGCAACAATTGGGAAAAAATTCACTGAGCACAAGAAATGACATAAATGCAAATACTAAGGACATAAATACAAATACTTGACCTCGTGCACACCCTATTTTTTAATGTCACTAAAGACAGTGAGAACACACTTAATTACAAAACAGACTTTATTTCACTGGTGCTCCCCAACAATGGTCAGAGAACCATTAGATAAAGTATGTGTGTGTGTGTGAATCAGTGAGAGAAACTGAGAATGAATGTAACATTTCCTAGTGCATGCACCTTGTGTGTATTTGTGTGCTCATGTGTGCATGCCAACATGAGTGTGTATGTGAGAGGGTGGAGTTTATTGAACAAGGGGCTGGGGTTTATGTCCTTCTTTGGCCACTAGATATGTTGGGAGGTGTGCTATTGCTGCTGTTGCTGCTTTAGTAGTAGCCTGAGCCCACGCTCTGAATAGTCACGTTCAATTATTATTCTGGCATGCTGCCATCATTTCCCTGAGAAAGAGTAGGAAATGTCAACCTTTAATAAATGTGAATGGAATTTCATGGGACAAAGAAAAGGCACTTTAGTAGCCTCAAGGGATTTCCCCCTGCTTGCATATCAAAGGCCTGCTGCAAAAAGGAGGTATTTTAGCTTTTCAACAAAAGTCACACACATTTATTTATTTATTTATTTATTTATTTATAATCTTTATGAAAAGGGATGAGCAATAAAATTGTCCAGTTTACTACCAGCTCCTCCATAATTTGGTACCAGCTCCTCCAGTTCCTCCACTTACCTGCCTGCCTGCGCTGTTTCCATCTTGTGCCGGCAAGGAGGGGGTTCTCTGTTGCTGCTGCTGCTTGACTTCGCTGCTCCGCACCATCCCACCTGTGGGGGGGAATAAAAAGACTGCCGTGAGTCCTGGGGGGTGGGGCTGAGCGCAGAAGCCGGTTGCGAGGGCTGGTTTGTCCCCTCCCCCACCCAGAAGTAGTCGGGTCTTTAAAGCCCAGTGACCAGCAGCTCCTGCCGCAGACTGCGAACTGCAGAACATGAGCTGAAGGACCGCGGCCAAAGGGCACAGCCCTTTGGGGCACTTTAGGGCCGCAGGGGACGTTCTGGTGGAGTTTTTGTTCAGGGCTAGGGAGGTAGGGTGGGGGTGTAGGAGGGGTGGGTAGAGGGAGGCGGTGGTAGGGTGTCCCAGTGACTTACCCTGATGGCATCAGGGAGAGTTCTGGGAGGGTTTGTGGGGGTGGGGGAAAGGCCAGACCCCGGTGAGAGAGGGAAGTTGGGTGGGGGTGAGGGTAATGGCCCCTACCAGCCCCTGGTGGCAGCAGGTTGGCTGGCGGAATGGGGGGAGATGGGGGGAGGAAGGCCACATCGCGAGCAGCCAGATTTGGAGGGCCGGAATGTGGTGGACGGGGGGGAGGGGGCAGCTATAGAGGTGGTTCTTGGGCGAGGACGGTATGATCCATGAGGTTGGATGGCTCGCGCCCCAAGGGGACCTAGGTGCCTAAGCGAGGTGCAGGTAGCCATCCCCCCGCTGGAGATGAGGGAGGAGCTGGGTCCAAGGTCCACACGTAGGGGGCTGTTGCTGCTAAATGCGAAGTCCGTTGTTAACAAGGCCCCAATTGTCCAGGATTTGATCTCGCATGGGGCCGTTGACCTCGCATGTATTACGGAAACCTGGCTGGATGAGCTGACCGGTACAACTTTGACTGATCTCATTCCAGTCAGGTATGCCATGCAGCATCAGCCCTGCACGAATGGCCAGGGAGGTGGTGTAGCGATTATTTTTAGAGAGAACTGGCCTGTTAGGAGGTATCCAGTCCAGGAAATTGTGGGTATTGAGGCCCTTCACATGGTGTTCGATTTGGCTGGGGGCAAGCTAGGGGTGCTGCTGGTATACCAGGCCCCTTCCTGTCCGGCAGCATCCCTTACCGCTCTAGCAGAGCTGGCCTTGGAGGTGGTGCTGGGCTCCTCTAGGACCTTGGTTCTGGGGGACTTCAACATTCATGCCGATGCCGGCCTTGTCGAGGCAGAGCGAGAATTGATGGTCGCCATGGCAACCATGAATTTGTCCCAGGAGGTTATCTGCCTGACCCACGTGGGGGGGCACACCCTTGGCCTGATCTTTGATTCTGGCCTTGAGGCAGGGGGGTTCAGTTGTGGGGGAGGTTAGGGCAGTGCCATTGTCATAGACGGACCATTATCTCCTCCTTCAGGCTAGTCTTTCAGCACATGCCTTACAGATGGGGAAAGAACCAGTTAGTATGGTCTGATACTGATGGAACCCCAGCAGTTCGAAGAGGTCCTGAGGGAGTTAACCTTGGACCTGGGAGGTCACTCTGTCGATGAGCTGGTCCACCATTGGAACAGCTTGCTAGAGGAGGCCATTGACATGGTGGTTCCAAGATGTCCTCTGCCTTGGTCTCGTCACCACAGGGCCCCTTGGTTTACTGAGGGGCTGTGGTATATGAAACAAGTAGGCAGGAGGTTGGAGCGACACTGGCGTCAGATTCGATCTGACTCCGACCGTATTCTCCATAGGGCCCATTTGCGGTCCTATGTTGAGGCTGTGAGGACAGCAAGGAAGGAGTTCCTTGCTGTCCTCATAGCATCTGCGAAGTCACGCCCGGCAGAGCTGTTTCGTGTGGTACGGGGACTGGTCAGTCCGGCCTCCCTCCACCTGGATGGAGACTTGTCCCAGGCCCGCTGTGAGGAGTTTGTCAACTACTTCGCAGACAAGATCGCTTGTATTCAGAGCAACTTTGATGCTGGATTAGGGGCAGTAGGGGGAGAGCGCGAGGTGATGTAGTCCCCATCCGGTCCAACTTTGTGGGGGGAGTTTCAGGAAGTGATGCCGGCCGATGCGGCGGATGTCTTGGGGTCTGTGAGGGCCACCTGTTGCGAACTCGATCCATGCCTGTCCTGATTGGTGAAAGCCTCCAGGGAGACATTGGGGATGGTGCTGGCAAGGGTAGTGAATGCGTCCTTGCAGCAGAGGAGGTTGTCGCCCAACCTCAAGGAGACTGTGGTGCGCCCCCTGCTGAAGAAACCATCTTTGGATGTGGATGCACTCGCCAGTTACCAACCTGTCTCTAACCTTCCCTTTTTAGGGAAGGTTATTGAGCGGGCGATGGCACTCCAGCTCCAGGTGCACCTAGATAGCATCGGTTTCCTAGACCCGTTTCAATCTGGGTTCTGCCCCGGCTATGGCACAGAGACGGCATTGGTGGCCTTGGTCAACGACTTCCACTGGGAGATGGATGCAGGATGTTCAACATTTCTCATCCTGCTAGATCTCTCAGCCGATTTTGACACCGTGGACCATGGGCTGTTGTTGAGACGGCTGCTTGACCTGGGGGGGTCTGGATGGGACTGTTCTTGAATGGTTCCGTTCATTCCTATCAGGGAGAAGTCAGCAGGTGGTGCTGGTGGATGGGACATCTTGCCCCTGCGCTTTATCATGCGGCGTTCCACAGGGTTCCATTCTGTATCCATTATTATTTAATGTATATATGCAATCCTTGGGGGAGGTCGTGAGAGGGTTCGGGGTGCGATGTCACCAATATGCTGATGATACTCAGCTGTACCTCTCCTTTTCAACTGATGCAGACCCTGCTGTCTCATTGCTATCCCAGTGTTTGGAGGCTGTGGCGGAATGGATGTTGCAGAGCAGACTGAAGCTCAATCCCAATAAGATGTAGGTGATGTAGGTGGGGAGAGCAAGGGAGATAGTGGCCCCCCTGAATGGGGGGTTCGTCCTCCTATAGCTCAGCAGGTCCAGAATCTGGGGGTGATATTGGACGTGGATCTCCACCTGGAGCGGCAGGTGGAGGCAGTCGTGAAGGCTGCTTTCTGCCAGTTGCATCTGGTGCGGAGGCTGCGTCCGTTCGTCTCCGGCCCGGACCTGGCCTCCCTCATCCATGCCTTCGTCACCTCGAGGCTGGACTACTGCAAGCTCTACGTGGGGCTTCCCTTGTTCCTAGTTCGGAGGCTGCAGCTAGTGCAGAATGCGGCGGCCCGTCTCCTTTCAGGGATGGGTCATCGGGAGCACATTACACCTGTGCTCCGCACTCTGCACCGGTTGCCAATAGTGTGCTGAACTAGGTTGAAGGTTTTGGTGTTGATCTACAAGGCCCTTCACAGTCTGGGCTCCTCGTACCTCAGGGACCGCCTCGCCCTCCATGCCCCAGAATGGCTCCTTTGGTCTGCCGGGGGTGCCTTCCTGGATGTCCCCTGCATTAAGCAGGGGGAAACAATGTAGAGGGCATTCTCAATGGCCGTGCCGTGCCTCTGGAACTCCCTTCTGGAGGAAGCTCACCTGGCCCCAAGCCTATTGACATTCCGGTGAAGTTGTAAAACCTGGCTGTTTGCCAGGCCTTTGGGGAGGGTGGACGGTGGGTTAGAGGGTTTTATCTCCCCTACCCTATTTATTGTTTTAATGTTTCTCGGGCCCTGTCTTAATATTTTGAATTGTTTTGATGTGTTTTAAATTGTTTTATATGTATTTTATATGTACTTTTTATTGCTGGAAGCCGCCCCGAGCTGTTCTCAGGAGGGGTGGGGTAAAAATCTAGAAAATAAATAAATAATTAAATAAACTCCCAGTTATTCCACTAAGGAGTTAAATATGTAATCCAAAATTGCTGGGGTTTTTTTTCTCTACACTTTATTCCTTACGTGTGGGTGGCTCTTCAGAAAAGACTTCAAATATCATTTTCCTGCCTCCTGGCATACACAGAATATTAGTGATGACTTTCTTCACCTCACACCTCAAGAGTTCCTTCAGTGAAAACTAAAGTTATAATTGCCTGAAATTGGAAGCCTAAGATTAGGGGGCCTTCTGAGCCACCATAACAATGGGTGTTTTTACACACACATTTCTCTTGCATGATTTCTGTTACATCCTGAACTTTCTGTGTGTCTAAGTCACTCACCCACATCTTAAACATCTGGCTCTTTGAACTTCTGCATAGAACTTTTCCCAGAACTTTTGTGTGTAAAAACTAGTTCTCCTGGTAAACTGCTTTGCTCCAGGCAGCTGTGGTCACTTGGTTTCCATGGCAGTCCCTCACATCTACAGCGTCAGCTGCAGCTAATTAGGTTGACTCAGGGCAGTGTGTGTGTAAAGAATGCATCCAGGAATGGCTTCCGGACAGTGTGTGTGTGTGTGTGAGAGAGAGAGAGAGAGAAGAATGCATCTGAAACTTACATGCACTTTAAGGTGTGTGTAAAAATGCCCTATGGTGTCAATAAAGCTATCATAGCTGATTCTTCTGAATGTGTCATGAAGCAGTGTGTCAAAATAGCTCAACAACTATCCATGTGCTTGTGCATGACCCATATTGTTTTGGATAATACAGGATGCTGGAAGCCAAAATGTAGTCTTGTAGTTACTATGGACTTTCAATGTAAATGAGAGGAAAATATAGACCCATATCTATAAGCTTTGACATTTGGTTTTTTGTCATTGTTATTTAAAGTATAATTGTCAATTACAGCTGTTTGCCAGTCACTAAAGTCTTTCATAGCTTTGCTGTTTATGTTTTTTTCCTATTGATTTCCCCATAGCTCCTGGCTGAAGCAATTACCAGAAAATGATTCCCACTCGATCCTACTTCATTTTTGTCTTCAGTTTCGGTGATTTAGGGCTGAATATTTCATGTGTGTTTTTGGGACTTCCCCTCAAAGTTATCAATATATTAGTGATTTAGGGAGTTTACAAACTCTCATCCACTGGAAACACAACATGGTACAACCTAATAGAACTGACGGAC
Organism: Sphenodon punctatus; assembly: GCA_003113815.1. Taxonomy (NCBI): domain Eukaryota; kingdom Metazoa; phylum Chordata; class Lepidosauria; order Sphenodontia; family Sphenodontidae; genus Sphenodon; species Sphenodon punctatus. The sequence goes on from QEPC01007587.1 coordinate 2,130,844, forward strand.
AAAAGAGCATTTGCGAGGATGGTTTAACCACTCGGCAGTGGTGAGAAGCTTAACATCCAACATTACTTCCTAGGGTTATATACCATATTTCTCCCAGTACTTACCACAGTGAACCCCTGGTTTGTTATTCTATCAATAGTTATAACATAAACAATCAGTTCTGTACCTCAAGCCCTTGAACAAAGGATGCTTGGTTTCTTGAGAAGAAAATAATGCTAATGTAAGTAGGATTTTTTGACTACAAAAGGAGGGATCTCCCCCCTCTGGGTGTATAACTTTCTGAGACCCTGATGATCTTTTGGCCCTCGGCATCTCTGACAAATATGATTTAAATCATCTTGATGGACTCAAGTTATTAATGGCGAGTAGAGTGCTATATAGCAATGGGATTTGGAAGAATACAAAAGAGGGTGAAATACAAAAACTGTCGTGGTTGCCAGTTTCCCTGGTGCTTTGGTTCAAGGCAGACAGGGCCATAAAAAGGAGTAAGAAAAGGAACTCTCTTGCTCCATTAAAACCCAGAAACCCAGGGATCAAAGTGGACACACACATAGAGTCTGCTCACATAGAGTCTGCTCACATAAGACCTGCTGCATGGGTATGAGTGGTACCATCTCGTGTAAATCCCAATGCCAGTGAGTTTGTGTGCGTGCATGCTCTCATGAAACATGCATCCCCACTCAACCCCATGCATCCCCATGCACAGAGCAACCTGGGAAAACTGAGGTTGCTCTGTGCGTGGGGATGCATGGGGGGTGGGGGTGTGCCCATGTGCACTGGCACTGACGCACCACCCATGTCCCATGCAGCCATGGCACGTGTAAAAAGGGACTTGGTTAATAAGGGTCACAGTAAGTGAAGGGGATTAAAGAGGATAATTACCAGGTGCAGAAATAAGTAATGAAAACCTCTAGGAAGGCTTCTTTCATTGCAGTCAAAATAGACATAGACCCTTTTCACACAGACACTCTAAGGCCGCTTTTAGACGAGCGCGGCGGCGCCCGCGCTTGTTTTCAAAAAAGCCGGCAGCCCGTTCCACACGAGACGCTGCCGCCGAATATGCGCATGTGCGGCCGACGCGCATCCATTTCCGGCCGCGTATGACCAGCCTCGATCGCCGACCCGGTCAGTTCGCGCCTGGAAATGGATGCGTGTCGGCCGCGCATGCGCTATTCGGCGGCAGCGTCTCGTGTAGAACGGGCTGCCGGCTTTTTTAAGAAACAAGCGCGGGCGCCGCCGCGCTCGTCTGAAAACGGCCTAAGGCTGATAAAATGGGTGTTACATTTTATTGTACATGGGTATTTTCAGACGTTACGTGGTCAATGTCAACCACAGTCAATTCCCTGTGGTGGACCACGTAACATCTGTTGGGGGGAACAGATGTTCCCCCCCAGATGTTACCATGACGGGGAATCACATTCACCACGCAAGTGGCTGAAGCGGCGGGACCGGAGGCCGTCGCGTGGTGAAGGCGATTCCCCGCCATGGTGACCCCCGCCTTCACGTCTGGACGGCGGCCACGACCCGGAATCCCCACAGGGATTCCGGCCCGTGGCCATAGCGGGTGAGCGCTGCGGTGGCATTGGCCGCGGCAGCCACCCGTCTCCCCAGAGGGCAGGCAGCGGGGAGCGTGGAGGGGTGAGGCCGTGTGGCCGCATGTTGCACTGCGCAGCCCTGCCCCTCCCCAATTCTCCGCCGGGATCCCCCAGCACGTCTGTTAGGGCGTTACGGGTCATTCCGGCGGGAGATGAATTAATTGATTTTGTGACGGGGCTAATTGGCCCTGTCACGTCTGAAAACACCCCATGTTGCAGGACACCCATAGATCACACCTGCAGCCCTGCAACATGTATAATAAAATGTAGCACCCATTTTAGCAGCGTTAGAGTGTCTGTGTGAAAAGGGCCATAGTGAAACTCTCAACAGAAGTGAGAAGAGGGTAGATGATGGCTATGATGTTATTATGGTGCTCATGATGCTCACAGGCATCATTAATTTCTATGAATTCAATTATTTTCCATCCTGATTATTAGTTTTTTTGTACATTACAAACCCATCTACAACTGTTTTGAGAAATCCATCATGACCCATTAATAGCAAGGACTTCAAGAGAAGGTGCTCTTCTTACAGAAGTGGTTTGCAAGGTAACTAGACCGATATGGAATCAAGGATGACAATCTTGTGATGGTACTGCATGCTTTTTAAGAATTGCGGAAAAGTCTAACTGCATAAAAAACAATTTTATACTCTACTGTAATATTGTTATTTTCATAGCGCTTTCCATGTTGAAAGTGCTTTACAATCTTTATTTAGTTCACCTCACAACAGCTCGGAAATTGGAGGCTTAAAATTGGTTACTAATGTCAGGAGCCCGTATTCACCATGTTTTCATCACTGGTGGCAACCTGTGGTGGAACACGGGTTCCTATTATTCCCATTTTACAGACAAGGAAATGAGGCTGAGAGATAGTGATTTCCCCAAGGCCACCCAGTGGATTTATGATTAAGATCAAATTTGAACCCTTCTGTCCAAAGTTCAACTCCAACGCCTTATCAACCTGATGAGAGTCAGTGTAAACTTGGCAGTAGTCAGAAGCATGTTGTAGTCTTCATATTGTTGTTTATAAATGTATATAAGTTGGTAGCAATCTTGATAAAAAATCTACTCTTTGCCTATTTAAAAGCTCTTGTTTATGTAGCATAAGATGCATTAGTGAACATTCTGTGACCTTTTCTCCTGCACTTCTGCCATGAAATTTTCTAAAAGTTACTATGACTATAACAGAGGGGTGGCAGAGCAGAACGAGGCCATGAGGCTGTTATAGCACATTTGTTCCATGTCTTGGACAATCTTATGACACTCAGAGGTTTCGCTTCTATTAGCAGGTATATGCCCCTCAGAATATCAATAGGGAATCCTGGGTTTGTAGACATGATATGGTCTGTCCCTCATTTTTTAAAGTCCATGGAGTGATCTGTGGGCTAGATCCTAAGGCTGCAGGATCCATTAGGAGGGATGGGGCATAGTGAGTATTTTAAAATGAGTTAAGCAATGGGAGGGGGTGTTAAGCAATGGGGGGGTGTTCATGGCCGCTGAGTGGCACTGCCATGGAGCACCCACTCAGATGGAGTTCATTGGGAGGGATTCAGACAGGTGGTTCCTAGTGTGACTACCCCAGCCATGGAGGCAAGCTTCCATACACTCCCACTACCATGTACCACAGGTGAGGGGGAAGCATGCTGGTCTGGTCTTTGCAACTGAAATGTCCCTGGCATGAGTGCTGGAGAATGCAGGCTCCCCAGAGCTCCCGGACAGTTCTTGTGACTTGCAAAGACTGTGTCCCCTGCCTACAGTGCCTATTAGGGATGGGCAAACAGAATGTGGTTCGGATGTTCAGATGTTCGGTCGTTTGGTTCGAAACCCCAGTTCTGGTTCGATGATTCGGTTCAGCCCAGTTCGGGTTGGCCAAACTTGGCCGAACAGTCAAAAATAGCAATATCAAAACCGAAATGAAACAGAAACATAATTTTTTTGCCCTGAAAAGATGATTTTTCTGCCCCTGAACTCATCCGAACATGACCGAACTGTTTGGTCATTCAAGAGTTTGGTTCCGACGTTTGGTTTGGACGTCCGAACAGACCGAGTTCGGTCCAAACTCCGAACATCCAAACCACATTCGCCCATCCCTAGTGCCTATGATTGGCAGACCGGTCTGCTGGTATGGCCAGCTGCCCCATTTCATATGGGTAGGGGCTCTGTCACTACTCATTTCCATGGAGTTATTGAGCTTGTCCCGCACAGAGCACTCATCTCAAGATGGTAAACCAGACAGTGCCTCCATAACCATGCACTCCTCACCTACTGTCTAATCTGGTGTCGAAGTTACTCTGGATCTGAGTGATATTGTCTGCAAAGTAGATGGCAAACTCCTCACAGCAGGTCCCCATCCAGGCGGAGGGAGGCTGGACTGACTAGCCCCTGTACCACCCAGAACAGCTCTGCTGGACGTGACTTTGCAGACGCTATGAGGGCAGCAAAGAATACTTTCTTTTCTGTCTTCACAGCATCAATGTAGGACAGCAAATGGGCCCTATGGAGAAGTCGGTCAGATTCAGAATGAGTCTGACACCAGCGTTGCTCTAGTCTCCTGCTTAGCTGTTTCATACACGTCAGCCCCTCAGTAAACCAAGGGGCTCTCCGGTGATGAGACAGAGGCAGCGCCACCCTGTTGATGACCTCCCACATCAAGATGTTCCAATGCTGGACCAGCTCATTGACAGAGTGACTGTCAGGGTCTAAAGTTAACTCCCTCAGAGCCTCCTGAAACCGCTGAAGTTCCATCAGCCTCTGAGGGCAGACCAACCTTACTGGTCCAATCTCCTTCTGGAGGTGGTGCTCTCAGAGGCTGGCCTGTAGGAGATGATGATCCATCAATTACAAGTGCATGACCCTCACATCCCCCACTAACGGATCACCCGCCTCAAGGCCAGAACAGAAGACCAGGTCAAGGATATGCCCCCCCCCATGGGTCGGGCAGTTGACCACCTGGGACAAGTCCATGGTTGCCATGGTGGACATGAACTCTCGCTCCGCTCCTACAAGGCTGGCATCAGCATGAACGTTGAAGTCCCCCAGAACCAAAGTCCTGGAGGAGTTCAACACCACTTCTAAGGCCAGTTCTGCTAGAGAGGCAAGGGATGCTGCTGGACAGGAAGGGTCCCAGTATACCAGCAGCACCCCGAGATTGCTGCCAGCCAAATCAAACACCACATGGAGGGCCTCAATACCTGGAATCCCCTGATCAGTCATTCCTTTCTAAAAGCAATGGCTACACCACCACCCAGCCCCCTGTGTGGGGCTAGTGCTGCACAGCATACCCAGACAGAACCAGGTCAGCTAAAACTGGTCCCACCTCCTAATTCAACCAGATTTCCATAATACATGCAAGGTCTGCTGCCCCATCCAGAATCAAATCTCGAATTACTGGGGCCTTATTCACTACGGACCTTGCATTTAGCAGTAGCAGCCCTTTACAGGTGAAGCTTAGACCCTGCGCCTCCCTCAACCTCAGTGGGGGGGGTGACTCTCTTAACCTCCACCAGGAACCTCGGTCCCCTGGGAGTGTGAGTCAACTTTCCCCTTGGACCATACCATCCTCCCCCCCCACCACCTCTAAAGCCACTCCTCCCCCTCCGTCCACTCCTTCCTGACCCCTCCAGAGTCTCCCCCCATGCCCCCTCCTACAACCCCTTCCCCTCCCAATCCCATTCCCCCCAACCTCCCCTCACCACCCACACTCCCTCTCCCTGGGACGCCCTCTCTCACAGGGATTCCCCTTTCCCCATCATACGGGAGGTGCCCCCCGACTCCCCTCCTCTCACCAGGGGGATTAGTCTGATCCTCCCTAACCCACTCCCCATCCTTCCCCAGGACTCCCCCTCTCACAGGGACTCCCCACAACCCTCCCCAAGGGCCACCTCCTCTCCTCTCACTGGGGGGTGGTTGGCCTTTTCCACCCTAACCCATTCCCCATACCCCCACCCTCAGGCCACACCTGCCTCACCTCCCCAACCCCCTTAAAACCTCACAAAAATAAAAACAAGACAGCAGCAAGTGCAGTGATGGCAGCAGCATCAGCATCAGGGATGAGCCGTAGATAGCACTTGTAGAATCAGTAGAGCAGAACGCGGGGGGGCACCACATTCCAGTGAATGGCCCAGCCCTTCAGGCTGGCACCCAAAGTACCCCACCCTTGGATATGTTACCTGGGAGGGGGAGAGGAGAAGCAGGGTGTCAACCGGCTCCTCCAATAACACAGCCCCCTGTCCCCACAGCAGCAGACACAGCTTGCAGTCCCCACAAAGGGCCCCGCCCTTGGAGATGTTACCTGGGAGGGGGAGGGAGAAGCAGAGTGGCAGCTAGCTCCTCCAATAACACAGCTCCCTGTGCCCACAGCAGGGGACACAGCTTGCAGTCCCACCCCCATTTACAGTCACATATTTTTGGACACAGGTCCCTGCTGAGTGGGCTTACAATCTAACACCGCTTTTAAACGAGGCGCTGAAAAGTGCCTCCTGAGCCCCGTGGTGAGATAAAAGCTGCATTCAGAGTGTTTACACACTCCCCGCACTGCCGGAAGTGATGTGCTCCCTGTTGCCAGCAGCAGCGGTGGCTGGAGATGCGGTGCTTTGAAGAGGCGCTTTCTGAAAGCCTGAAAAGTGAGGCTTTCAGAATGTGCCTCTTCAAAGCACCACATGTCCAGCCGCTGCCTCCCTCAGTCTGACCCCAGGTGTGATGTGACAGCAAGTGATGGGCAACAGCACCTGCCGCTCAAAGCCCTGCCACAGAGCTCACCATGCAGAAGGGTAAGAGGGGACCCAGCAGATGAGTAGTCACTGAGCAACCTTTCACAGCATGTAGCAGCCAGCTGCTCACCGTGCCACACAGCAGGGAAACAGCTGGTGGGCGCCGGGCACACAACCCACTGCATTGCATGGTCCGGCTTCCCAGAGTGCGTTAAGGCTGCTAAAGGAGTGGTAGCTTCCCCAGGGTGTCTCATGTAGCTGCACTGACTGGCTCAATGACAAATTCAGATACTCCATGGAAAGAAATGTGCAAATTATTTTTGCAAATACAAAAATGGATATTTGTTTTAGCCCTAAAGAGAGAAGTTAAAATCAGCAAAGAGAATGTTAGAGAAAAAGCACAGTAATCAAATGAATGACAGACTCTTGTCAAATGGAGGAAGAGGGCATAGGAGTGCAGGATCACAGTGGACCATACACAACTCCATTTGATGTAGATCATAGCACCACTAACTTCAGTAGAGATGGACTTGCTTACACCAGGGTTGCAGTCACATGAGACGGGCTGGGGAAGCTACCACTCTTTGGGTAACCTTATCCCTCCCTGGGCAAACCAGCCACACAATGCTCGTGTGCTCAGGGCCCACCAGAGGTTTGTCCTGCCCCATGGAGGGGCAGGCAGTTGATTTCTCTGCAACGTATCCTCAGGGAAACCCCGAGAACATGTTGCAAAACAGCCTTACCCCAAGTGTGATAAGGCTACCCAAAGCCAGGCAGCCCACATGGCCAGGTGCACTTGCCCTGCCACCACACTTGGAGCAAGGCTGCGGGGCTATCAGCGACAGGCAGTAGCACCCATCGTGTATGACCACATCACAACTAGAGGCCAGCTCTCAGTTGGGCTGGGGGAAGGAGCTGGGGAAGGGCCGGGTAGCTGCTTGTGTGGGCAGCACCTTGGCTCCAGGATGGGCCAAGCCACCCAGCTTCTCCACACTCATGTGCGCAGCTACCTTCACTGGCCCTGCAGTATAGCGGGGTTGATTGCCCACCACAGGTCCACTCAGGCATTGGGCCTATGCACCTTATCTGGCTGCACCCCAGGGCTGAGTTTGGCTCAGTAGGGTTATTTCTTGTCTTGCTAATATATGTGTTGCTTTGTCATTACTGCAGAAGACAATAAAGATAGAGCAGTCTAAAAGTCATTTCTTATAAACATCACACAAAATAAAGAGTATCTTTCCAAAGATGAATATCATCTGTGTTATATAGGCACAGGTCTCCAGAACACCTTGAGTGAGACCTCCAGTAGCCTCTTTCTGCAGTTCCAGCACCTAGCATGAGTGCCAAGTGTGAAGTACGGGCTGGTGGATCATTTTATGTATCTATTCTCAGCAACACTAGCAAGTAACCACAGGACCTTCTGCTGGAGAGAATTTCCATTCTCCAGTCTGTGTGGAAGTTGTCTGACACATCTCCTTCTCCTCTCTCTTTCCCCCTCCCCACCTGCTACCCTGCCCTATCCATTCCCACTTGTTCCATGCCCATCATATATACCTGCCCTAAATGTGCTCATTTTATGTATTTCTACTGACTATGCTATGTGCCTGAGGAAGGACCCTGTGTGGCCTGAAAGCTTGCTTATTTCCAAAAACAACAGTTGGTCCAATAAAAGATATCATTCAAATCACTTTGTCTCTCTCTCACTTGGGACCAACACAGCAACCACACTCTGTCTGGATTGGAAGTTGTCTGGAATTTAACTGATTTGGGGAGGGAAGGAATTCAGAACTCCAAGCACTTTTATTCCCACAGAAATCTACTGAACTGTTAGAAGAGCAGAATTTTATGCATTGTGGGTGTAGATGTATCAGAAACAATATGTTAGTTTAGATCAATCTCTGACTAAAGTTGGCCAACTTCATTTCACTGCTATCATCAGAGTATTAAGTTGTTCTCTTGTTAAAGCTCAGATTACATTCTGTATTATAAATATTATCATTAACCAAGAAGCACAGGCATTTCCAAAAGGCAAACACCTGTGTTTACTAGGTTAAATATTTTGACTCAGGTATTCACAGTGATTATGTGAATACACAGCTCCTATCCCTGTATTAGAATCTGCTATTGTAAAATGTTATTTATTTATTTATTTATCAAATTTCTACTCTGCCCCTCTTAAAACAGCTCGGGGTGACTGTTCTCTTGCTAATGTTTACATCACATTCTCCCCAGGTCACAAGATCAAAGTTTTAATCTGTTAAACCTTTCTGTACTTGTAATTATTTCCAGTATCTCTTCTCTGCGCCTGTTTTGATACTGCCTAGTAAGATTTAATTAAAGACAGTGTTACATTTAAAGATCATTGCTGTTTAACAGATATTGGACCAAATTCTCAGTTGATCAGAATAGCTTCATTGTATATATGAAATGGATCAATCAACTTTTTTTTCTACAATGATATTATCTGTGATTTTGGGCCAGTCTCTGGAGATCAGATGTAACTGAAGCACAATGCAGTGCCATCTTGTTCCTGCATATTAAACAAACTACTTCTTTGCGCATGCACAAAAGTAGTTTGTTTAAGGCATATGCGTAAGGTGGCATTGCACAGAGCACAGATAGACAATCTGGATCTCCAATGGAATGGGAACCAGATTGCTGCCAGTCCATATTCTGCCAAATCCAGATCAGAGTGATGGGTTTCAGTGGATATGGAATCCACCACAAAGATCCATTTAGCTTTGATCCATTACTCATTTTCTGCTGATTTCATTTAGAGTGTTTACAGACAAGACACTCTCCACCCACTCCCCACTCACCCACTATACATGTTTCAGGGCTGCAGTGTTGCCCTATGGGCACCCTACAATGTATATAGTAGGTGGGAGGTGGGTGGGGAGTGGGTGAGGAGTGTCTGAAAATGTCCTTAGTGGCATGCCTGGTGATAGCCCCTAAAACAGAGAATACACCCAGGATGGGTAAAAGCTCTTGAACTTTCATAAACATTTAGGTGGTGCAATCACAGTGCTTTCCATGGGAGAAGAACCCAAGGTTGTTTCTGACTATTCCCTCTTTCTTCCAAGTGGAAAGAGTGGTTCTTCACAAATATAAGGACAAACTGGAAATTTTTCCTCTAATCATTTTTTTGTTGAGGATCCAATTTAACTGCATGTCAAATCTACGCTGAATTACACCATCTTCTACAAGAGTAAAAAAAGGGGGAGGTACACAGGCAGCACAATGTATGGAATGAGGAATGCTGTTTCATTAGGTTGTCCAGAGAAAAACAAATCAACCCAATAAATATATGGAAAGCATTGTTCAGGGTTGGGAGAAAGCCAAGAAAGATGATCAGGTTCTGGCTACAGCTAATGGAGAGCTGAAGCAACCTTAAAGCAAGACTGAAATAAATATCCTAGGGCCAGCCCTACGGTTTGCAGGTCCATGTGTGAAGTCTTGGTGTGGGGCCTAATTTACATAATTTGCATATTTGCATAACTTGCCCTCATAACTACACAGTCACACACTAGGGGTGTGCACCAGGGACCCATGTTATTTTTTGCTTTCATTTTTCATTATTAAAAACTCATTTTTGTTATCGTTATTAACGAAATTTTGTTTTTGTTATTGGTGTCGTTATCAGTAGGGGTGGGACATCGGGTCAAATACCGGCTACCGGATTTACCGGTTACCGGACTTTAAAAAAACGGATTGCCAGATCTGTGTACCAGTTTACCGGTACAGGATTTGTTCCATTGATTTCAATGGGGAACTGTCCCCATTGAAATCAATTGAAAAAAAACACAAAAAACCTCCCACCTCCCCCTCCCAGACTGTGCGGGTGGAACGGGGGACACCCCCCACCCACCCTGCCCAGTCTGGCTATTTTAAAAAAATGTTTCCCCTGAAGTCCCTGCTAGTGTGGGCTCTGGGCTGCTACCAGAGAACCGAAGCCTGCATCAGCAAGTACTAGGGTGATCCCTGGGGTGGGGGGTGGTTTAACACCCCCCCCACCTCAGGGATCACCCTACCTCCCCACCCAGGGATCGCCTACCTTGCGCTCTGGGTGGTGGTGGCAGCAGCTGTCCAACTCCGGCGGCTTTAGCACTGGCTGTGGCTGCCAGCTCCAGCACTACTAGGCCTTCCAGTGAACTTCCGGGTTTCCCCAGAAGGCCTAGTAGCGCTGAAGCTGGAAGCCACAGCCAGCACTGAAGCCACCAGAGTTGGACTGCTGCCGCCGCCGCCCGGAGCGCAAGGTAGGCAATCCCTGGGTGGGGAGGTAGGACTGTTAAACCACGCCCCACCCCAGGGATCATATCTGCTGGTGTGGGCTCTGGGTCGCCCCTGGTGGCACAGAGCCCGCACTAGCAGGGACTTCGGGGGATTTTATTTTTTTTAGGGTGGGTGGGGGGTGTCCCCCCTTCCACTCGCGCAGCCTGGACTGGGGAGGGAAAGTATAGTGCGGCGTTTTTTGGTGTGTTTTTTTACATTGCAGCCATTCATTTGAATAGCCGCAATGTAAAAAATCCAGCACGGGGGAAATCTGGTAAATGGGCCGGATTACCGAGTTTAATCCGATACTGCCGGTACACCAAATACCGGCAGTATCGGATACCGGATGATCTGGTAGTCCCAACCCTAGTTATCAGTATCGATTTTGAGTAGGGCTGAAACTACGTCTTCTGAAAACTTCGGAATTTGGCAAAGATTACGGTATTTGGTTCAGTAAGTCTGAATTCTGAAGTTTCGATGACCAAGGCCATTATTCAGAAAACTTCAGAAACTTTCAAAACTGCTGCATGCATGGGGGGTTGGTGGACAGTTGACCTTCTTTTGTAAATGAAACTTATTTATTTATTTATTTTTATTTATTTTATAAATTTTTACCCCGCCCCTCCTTCAATGCAGCTCGGGGTGGCTTCCATCATTAAAATACAATAATAAAATACAATAAAATCAATTTAAAAACAATCATAAATATTTTAAATATTAACAGGGCTAGAAAACAACCAAACCACAAAACAAATAGGTAGGGGACTAAAACCTCCCTACCCACCCTCCCTCCCGAAGGCCTGGGCAAACAGCCAGGTCTTACAGTTTCGCCGAAATGTTAAAAGGCTAGGGGCCAGGCGAGCTTCCTCCGGAAGGGAGTTCCACAGCC